>KZ810270.1:45353-56452 GCA_000696205.2 Oncopeltus fasciatus
ACACACACACACATACACACACACACACGCACGCACGCACGCACACACACACACACTGTCACACTTTTTTGTGTGTGAAAAAGCCATTGTAGTTCTTATACTACTTTTTTTTTAGGTGCAATATTATGGAGTGTTGTCTGCTGGAACTCCAGGACAGAATTTTAATGTATTGTTCGATACTGGATCAGATATCCTTTGGTTACCACAAATGGATGTTACTGGCTCTTGTGGAGGTATAACAATTATGTAGTTTCATTTATAAATAAACTTTTATAATAATAAAAATACTCCAAGAAAGCAAATTTTACAATAAGGGTTATTTTTTAGATTATTTTTAGTCTATTTTCTTGCTTGTAAAAAAATCAGTTTAATCGTCTCTCTATCTCTTAAATCATAAAATTTCTTTTTTTTAAATGGTTCTATTGGTCGAAGAAACTTCCTAGTGTATGCAGATATGCGGGGTCTCTTGGGCCTTCGTGGGATTGCTTGTCTGTGTGTTGGGCGCTCCTTGGTGCTTTTCTTGGCCACATTAATTGGTCTGAAGGGAGTCAATGAAATTAACACCCTAATTTAATAAAATGATACTTTAATATTCAAAATTATACCCATTTAAAGACAAAAGAAAGTTTTCCAAGTTTATTCCATGGGCGTGATATTTATTAAAATTTAATTCTGTGCAAAATTCTGTTATGGAATAATTGTAATATAATTCGGTTAGAAATAATGAAAATGTGTGGATTTAAAATAATTTTTTTTTCAGAGTTCAGAATATAACCCTGTCCTACATTGGCTACTACTTTACAGCATATATATATATATATATATNTCAGAATATTTCTAGAGGAGTGGGTAGCTCAGGACATGCGATTATAGATGTAGATCAGGAATACAATTGCCTTCTTAGGAAGATTACGGAGAATTTGACTGGTTATTAAATCATATCCGGGTGATTTGCGCTTAGGTAGATGTTACTTTGACCTCGGATTGTTGTTGCTGCCTTGAGTGGCCAGGATAGAAGTAATTCCAGAAATTCCTCAGGCATTGGACAAGGAGAAAATGTTTGCTTGAGGTACTGGGCATACATTTCAGTCTTTTCTTTTTCGGAAGAGACCCAGAAACCATCTCCTCAAGACTGAAGAATTCGAGTATAGAGAGGGATTTGTCTCCTGCTGAGAAGGTAGTAAGATAAGCATTAAAGGCCTTATTTCGTAAAGCACCTAATTTTTATTTTATGGGTCGGCAAAGACTAATGCCTATGCGATCTTTGGTGTGTATACTTTTCACTATGATGAGCTTTCAGTGAATATGGGAGTGGTTTTGGGGGCTCAGAAGAGTATTAGGTAAATTTTGGTTTGAGATAAACCATCCATATATATTGCTAAAGGATAATAATGTTAAAGGATAGTACAGCATTATTAGTTTATCCTTCAAAGATCAAGTGTCTCTCCTATGAGAGTTCCGTACAAAGCTCAGTCGACTGGACCATTATTAATAAGAGTGGGGGCTTTTTTTTTTTCTTTTTTTTTTTTAAATAGGAGTCAAGAACTATCAAGATTAGGAGTCAAGCGTTAGAACTGGTAAGAAGAAAGGTATCTTAAGTTCGAAGCGGAACGACGAAGAGGAGTAAGGTTTTTGCCAAAAAGAAAGACTAGGTATTGGGAAGGAAATTCACGTCAGGGGGCCAAAAGGTGGGAAAGGAAGGACAAATTGTGGTGAGGTTTTGGGGTGAAATCGCATTATATAGAGCACGACCACCAGAGTTGGTCGGTGAAGAAACGGGGTCCAAAATCTTTGAGGATGCTCACCCCCACCTAAACACTCTTCGTGCCCCACACATAAACTTGGAAAACTATCGAGGAATGAAGAATAAAACAAAAACTATCTTATGCCAGGCGACTTATTCGCGGGCTTTCTGAAAATAGATAAGCGTGAAGTCGTAAATAACAGCCCCTCATCGAAGGGGCAAAAACACCTTACACTAGTGCGGTATCAACATCTCCTGATTAGACACTAATCAACTTATAATTGATACTATAAATAAATTAACTAATATAATCGACAATCTTAACTCCAGAGTTCAAGCTTTGGAAGTTAGCATAAATAAAGATTCATCTACTGGCTTAAACTACTAAATAAGTATCATACCATCTAAGACTTCCATTTTCTTCAAAACCTTTCCTTAATACAAAAAACTACAATTTGTTTAAGTGTTCATACCTATTTACTCGTATGGAATGAGTTAATGCGCGTGCCCGTAGGTGTATGTGTGTGACTTTGCGTTTGTCAGTTTCTTTCTTTTTCAATTCCCCTTTAAGTTGTTTTAACTTCAGCTTCTCCAAAAACTTTGATTTGATGACCTGAGTAGTATTACGTTTTCTTTTCTGCTTCAAATTTTTCAACAAGTCATCCAAGAACTTACCGATATTACTCAAATGGAGAGTTTTTAACCTCTGAAATTATTAGTAGAAAATTTGATGGAGTTCAGTAAAGATTGGAAGAAAAAAAAGTGTATTTTCAGTATCTGAAGACGTTTCGGCTTAAATTGTAAAGGGCTGTTGAAATACAATGTCTAAATTAAGAATTTGAGTTAATGTTTTAAAATTCTCTTCGTTGATATCCTTACAAAAGAGTTACTTACAGCATTATATTTTAACATATCTGAAGATCGTTTACAATGTTAGCCAAAATGTCGGCAGATAAAAAAAATATACATTAAGAATTCAAATTCTGTAGGTTTACAAGGTCACCTTTAATATTAACCAATAGTCTAATTCGTTCTGTCTGCCCATCGCGAATGTTAAAAATATCTGTGATGTAATGACTAGCATCTTTCTCTTTGGAATTTGATTTTCACTTCGGCAGTATTTAGCCAAAAGGTTATACTAATCGTTCTGCAACCTTCTACCGGGATGCTTAGTGTTTTGTCTATCTTACTTTTTATTCTTAATTTTAATCTAATTAATAATTTAATTCTTATTCTTATTCCTGTTTAGGGATATCATTTTACAAGGAACGTGTTTTGTGTAGAAGTCAGTTTTACATGACTTATCATTTTGTGTATATAGTTATTTAATTCTGACTTTGTTCTTATGCGATGATTTCTCCAGATATTTTTAAATTGAAACCTCCTAGGGAGCATGTGCAGTATTCATTAACTGACCATATTTCTCCTTCTTTGATTAATAAACATTTTCTTAATCACAGCGTATGTAATTTCTACTCTCTGTTTTCTACTGTGTTTAGTTTACATTTTATATTTAAATGATAATTATTTAGTGTGTTATTTTAATTTTAGGTTACTGTTGTATTTCCTGATACAATGAATGTGCCAGCAGAATGTAAAAATATACTTACTAGTGATTCAGAATATTACCAGATACAAAATTGCCCATTGCATTATTTAGTGGAACGTCCTTTTATAGAAGCATTTATTTCGAAAGGTAATAATTTTACTATTATATCAATTCATTAGGTGCTTCTAATATCTTTTGTTTTTCGTAATCCTATTTCATTATTACTGGAGACGGTCCATGAAGCATTACAAATTTCCAAGTCCAAGATGGAAGACTTTCTATTTATGAAGGGATAATACAGCTCAGGCTCATCAAAGTGTGTGCGTATATATATAGTGATAACTGCTTAAGCGAATGCCATTGTTCGAATGGGTTTGCTCTCTTTCTCCCTGGTAATTTAGATGTAAATGATGAACCTCGTCCAGTCCGACCTTTGTATTTGAAAAAAACCAATGATATTTTCCAAAAAATAAATCATTCCAAATTCAGATCAACACACTTCATCACGTGACATAGCTCAAGATCTATAATCTACTTTGAAACAGTTTTGAACCATTTATATGAAACTGGATATTTAAGAACCTTGATGCTTGGCTTCACATGAATTAACAGAAAAACTCTTTTTGGCTTTTTTTCCATTTTTGAATTGATGGTGAAAAAAAAAAAAAAATGAAGTCAAGTCATTTTCGGAATGATTGTTTACAGGTAATGGAAAGGGGATCATGTGTGTCAATCTATTCAAAAATGTTTGTGGTCAAAGTTTTATAAATAAAGGCTGGTAAACCTAGATGGATGTCAAGGAAGGAATAGCTGAATGTTTGTTGGCAAGGGTACTAATTGTTTATCCTGAGCTGCTGGAACTTGGCTAAACCATTAACTCAATACTACTCACATGTCACTGATTTTTAAACTTGGGATTCAGGGAGGTGGCAAGAAATGGTCACTATGAATGGTGTTTTTTTTCCATCATGCTTCAATGCTAGACCACTGAACTGAAACAGTAAACATATCATTGATCATAGTTTTAACTTTATTTAAATAAATTTACCTTGAAAAATAAGAAGAAAAAAACTCTTTTTTTTTAAAATTTCAGATTTTTTGATTCTGTTCTTAGTGCTATAAACTTGATTTTGTTAAAAATGTATCTCATCTCATAAATATAAAGGGAATAGTTAATTTTTATTTATAATATTTCTTAGGAGAAGTCACGTTGACCAGTGTGGACACCTGCTTAGATGTGGATACATGTTGCTCTGTTACCCCTAGCGGTCATCTAGTTCTCTCCGTAAATCGAAAAGATATGTTACATCTTGGAATTGAAAAAGGCCCTGCTGTAGATGTAATCAATTTCAAAAGTATTAACAAATACTGTAAGTTAAATCATCATGCCTATCAATTTGATTATTGTTCTTTAGCTCTTATCTTGGCTCTAGGAGATTAATTTACCTGATGCTTGAGACTCATATTTATAAGCTTTATGGAATTTTTCAGTGATAATTATCAATCTGAAGCATAACCTTTTCAAACCTGAGAAGAATAATTACAAACGAGTTCTTGATCGATTACTCATCTCAAATATGAAATTCAATATAATTGCTGCATGGGAGCCTCAAGGTAATATCTATTTTATTTGAATCTTATTGTAGATATAATAAAAATAAGTCTAAGGAATTACTGAAACATGAATTTTTTTTTTTTTTTTAGATATTGTAAACTAAAATTCATAAATTTACTTATATTAATTTTCTTATTTGTTGAATTAAGGAAAAATTTATGTGAACATATTTTTTTAGCAAATACATCTGAAAACAGTTTTAATTTAACTATGTATTTTCTGTTCAATTCTCACTAAAATATCATTCTTAGGACTATTTTATCAAGAATAAACTACATAAAATAATAAAATAAATTATAATGAGAAACTATTTGAGTTCTCCTTTATATTCCCTCCTCCAGTGACACTTTATGTTCACTTAGATTGATATTTGTTACACATTAATTTTCCCTTATTTAACATTTCCTATTCTTGATCGATATTTTTCAAATGCTTTGAACTTAACTAAATAGCATTGTCATCTGGAACATGGAATACTTTTTAATTTAGACAAGCCTCTAAATCATGCTAATTCATTGAAATCAGTATCGAAATAAAATACAGAAAGTCTGTTTCTTAATTTCCATCCAAGAGAAATATGTTCTCTAACATCTAGTTGTCTATCTTAAATTACTTTTACCTTTCTATATTTATTCTTACTTCACACACTCTTAAAAAATCCTCTTCTTTGTGTTAATATATGAAAATTGTTATTATAAATATCATCCTTACATGAGGAATGATTATCCACTGGGCTAGAATATTTGTTTATGCAAAATTAATTTTTTTTTTTTTTTGCAGTTGAAAAAATTTGTCCATCATCTTTGGCATATTATTTTTCAAAAAAAGGCCTCAAATGTGAAGAATGCACTCCTTCTTTTTCTGAAAAGAGGTCATACAATGTTTCGGTGCCAAAATTTCAGTGTTATAATAATGAGCTCTTTGAATGGTTGGGGCTTTTTTTGCTTGATGCATTGGAAATGTTAGTACTCTTGATATAATGCAATTTTATACCTCTAGCTAGTTTAGTAATTTATAATTAGTCAATTATAATCCTAAAAGTAAATAATCAAACTTATTTTACAATCTACTTTTTACATTTAATAAAAAATTTAAGATTGAAAACAAAAGGTCCTTTGAGGAAAATAATTGGTTTAAGTTAAAAACAGTTATACGACATAGCATAATCTTATTGTTTGTATCATATTAATTATCTCTCTTAGAAGTGTAAATTTATTAATAAATCTTAATTTATTATATTGTATTAATGAACATCTTTTGATTTGATAATAATATATAAAAAAATAAAGTATAAATTAAAAAAAAAAATTTAAAGAATATTTGTCAGATGTTAATAGCGGGTAATTTTGCCTAGTGAAACTGAAAGAATATAATTGTATATATAGTTCAATCCATCATCAGCTTTAGGGCTATAAAATTCTAATTATAGTTTTANAAATAAAGTATAAATTTAAAAAAAAAATTTAAAGAATATTTGTCAGATGTTAATAGCGGGTAATTTTGCCTAGTGAAACTGAAAGAATATAATTGTATATATAGTTCAATCCATCATCAGCTTTAGGGCTATAAAATTCTAATTATAGTTTTAAAAAAAACTGATTTGGCTGCAATTATGTTAAAATTACTAAATTTGAGATGTTTTGTATGCCCGCTTTTATTAGGCTAATATTTTCTGTATAACAAAATACAAAGGTCATCTATGTGGCAAGTATAACCAAAAAATAACAATTACCTTTATATGCTAGTTATTTTAATTTTTAAATATATATTTAGTTCATCTCTACAATACTATTCCATGTACCTGTTTTATGAGTATTATTTTATTTATAATTATAACTTCTTCAGGAAAAACGATGAGGAATATGAATATCTTTCTTCATATCAGACACCAGAAGAATCCGAGGCATTTGGGCAAGTTCTCATTTTGAAGCTAACTGGCTTAATTACTGCCTCTAGGATCTCAGCCTTATTGACTTTTATTAGGTAATTATATATTTTTTGTTTTATTATGTTTTTACATTAACACAATTATTATTGTTTTGTTATTTCCTGTGTAATACATTTTTAGCTCAGTTCTCCTAGCGACTCTAAACAGTGGGGATTGGTTCCACATATTTTTCATATGGCTGGTAATGTATAGGTATAGTCGAAATATAAGTAGGTATATCTTCCGAGCCTAGTTGTATTTCACTAATCAGCTGTGAAATACGAGTTGTGATACCGAAGTTAACTGACTTTCACACATCCCAAACTGAGAGTTGAAAGCTGTCTTAATTGCATAATTTCGAGGAAGATTACTTCAGCTCAGGTTGCTCTGGCTCCCTTTCCACTATCTGCTACTCCTTGTTATTTAGAGGCTCTTATCTCTTGTCATTTGTATTTTATCAAAATGGTGCTTTGTGGGCATTTTGTTGGACTATCATCTGGAAAGGCAAGAGCATCCAGGGTATGTTTCATTGTATTCCATGTAAACAGAAATTGTTCGCAAATGGATTAGAATAATTTTATAAGCATGGAAGCTCAGCAGACACTTAATGTCTTAATGCAGAAGCACAAAGGCATTGTATAGTAAGTGTCCCTCAGGATACTGCCACAAGTCACCTACCTAGGCCTCTGTCACCTCTCCAATCAAGGGCTTGACTGACCTCCATAAGGCTATAATTCTGCAAATTTCAAGAACAATCTGATATAATTAAAGATTATAAAGCATCGCTTGATTTCTGCGTCCAAAACTTGTTGATGCTTTAGCATTGAAAATCAAGGTAAAGGCTAAAAATGAAGTAGGAAAAAAAATGGATTGCTTCTTTAGGTTGAATTAAAAAAAAAAAAAGTAGATTTACAGAACGTGGAATCTTCAGGGCTATCGTGAAGGTGAGAGATGACATGTCAAATGGATCAAATTTTCATGACTGATACAGCTGTTTTTTGGTTCGGCAGTCTGAGATGTGGCCATAAACTTTCCTCGTAGATCTCTTCATACATCATTATCGCCCTGATGATGGCTTACAATTTAAGTCAAAATATTGGCAATATTAAAATAATTACCCAATAATTTTGGAGTATTTTACTGATACTAAGTTATTGGATCTTCTTTAGGGAGAAAAATTGAATTGTTCTCAAGGAAGTAAAAATTATATACTTCAATAAGCAATTTATATCTTGTGATGGGTTTACCAGAAAAAATTGAAGAATCATCCAAAACGTGTGGTAATGAAACCATAAAAATTACAAGATGCACAGACAGACACAAAAGCACTCTCAGACTATTAAAATAAATTTAACTCCTACTTCTGCAATGTGGGGAATGTCCTAGCAAACAATAATTTCTGAGCTCCTACTAGGCTTAATCAAACTCAGTAGTGCACCAATTGTTATTATACTTATTCCGGAAACTAGAGAGATCGAGCTAGTGTTATTCAAGGAACTGTTAAGACTTTTTACACCACGACTTGATGGCCTAGATGTAGATTTTTTAGAAAATATTTGTAAAATATTTTACCCGATCACTTTGCCATTTAATCGGCTTAAGTCTCAAGTACATGGTGTTTTCAACAATCCTAAAAAATTTTAAAAGCTGTGCCAATCCATTAAAAAGGAGGCTTTTATTTCAAAACTACTGTCCCATGTCCATGTTAAATGTGGTTTCCAAACTTTTAGAAGAGAGTGTAAAGAATAAATAACAGAATTAACCTAAGTAGATTAAATATTATATCTGAGACTCAGTGTAGATTTGTGGAGGAATGGGGACAGATTGCATGTTTCTAGACGTGATCTCAATTACCGAACAAATTACTGATGGCGAAATTAAAGTATTTTCTTTTGTGGTGATACACATTTATCTTTATTGTACCCACTCCTGGTTATTTAGAAAAATATTTTCAAAACTATTTTGAAAGTACCTGTCCATTTTCCCTCCGATTACATATTCTAGCTCTTTCCAATATTTCCTGTCAGTTACATCTTCATCAAATCCATCCTCAAACACATTTATATTAACCCATTGCTATCTCCTACAACCTTTAATAAGCACTCCTATCCTACTCGACTGAACTTTCTACAATATAATAAATCTCTTATCATCAAAAATCCCTGGTACATCCACAAGTGCCTTTCCTTTCCATTGCCATTTACAATACTCTTCTATAAACATTCAATAATATATTTTAAAAAACAATTGAAACTGATTGAATACAATGAAATTATTCAGTGTAAAAATAAAATTGATGGTACTGGTAAACTCCCTCTTATGATAGTTCAATTTTGATGTATAACTTCTGAAATATTTATTTTATAAATTAATAAATTTGTCTTGAGTTTCATTTTTATTTTTAACTATTATGCAACATCCTACAAAACATTTTGTACTTGTACTTGACATCTCTGGTTATCCCCTGTTCCTCTTCATCTAATTTTACTCTATAATGAACTCAGCCTTTTCTTTTACATTTAAAAACATAAATATATCAAATTTCACCAGTAATTTTAGTTACTATGACTTTTAGTGTCTAGTTGGTAAGATTGGACAAAATATTAAAAAAATAAAAAATTCTAAATTCTTTTAGAATTCCTCTAAAGTAAAATTATAGATTATGTGCCTGCTAAATTTATCTTTTCTTTTTTAATTAAATTGTGTAGGCACATTTTTTTTTTAATAATCAGTTCAGTTAATAAAAGTGTTTATTGTTTCAGAAACTATATTGAGAATCGGTCAAGTATACCTTGGGTTGGTCTACATGTGCATGGTTTCGAGGACTCTTCTGTTACCTGGAATTTTGAACCTCATAGATATTCATTTTGCGGAGATAACAATTATACATTGATTTTTGATAAAAGTATGTCGGTTAAAATATGTAAAGTGTTTACTTCTTTGAGCTGTAAAGATTAATGTGCCTTCAGTAAGAAATAATTATTTTTTAAAAACGGGTTACCTGAAAGTGATGAAAGATTATTTTAAGAGACTGTGAGGCTGGGCTGTTCCTTCTCTATTGGCTTAACATTAAACTCAATTCTAAACATCGTATAACACTTCAAACATAACTAACTTCATGTCCTGTAAACTCTTTTGTGGCAGCATGTGAGTTATGGTGTTCAATGTTCAAATCCTCTTTTTAAAAAGTTTTATTGGAAATTACAACTGTAAAGGTCTCGAAGTCCATGCCCAAGATAGGGGGCTCGTCCACATACATTTCTCCGTCATAAAAACCGGCTTCTTGCTCTTGTTCAAGGCGAGCCCTCTTTTGCTCAGGTTCCTCCTCCTCTGGCTCAGCATTGACATCGCCCCTTTCGAGTGCTGCAAAGATTTCCCTTCTTTTCCAGGACTCTGAGTAGTACAGCGACCCTCTATCTGTGAATTGACGAGCAAGGGTGGCATGGAAATCGTCTCTCATTAAGCATCTCTTTGTGCATTCATAAGTGTGACCTCCCAGGGAGACATAGTGCTTGCTACCTTCTGTAAATTCACTGGCCTTTTCAGATAGCGTTCTGACAGAGACAAATTTCCTGTTGACAAAGTCCTGGTCAACTACTTTCCTTACTTGATAGTCTTTAAGTGTACTATTAATGAGCAGAGTAGGATCACTGGCTACGCCGCCCGGTTCCAATTGTCTAGCTCCAACAAACCAGCTTCCTTGTCGTTGTTGCACTATTCCGGAGGTGCCTAAGAAGTTGATCTCCAATCCTTTCCAAATGAACTTCGTTACTTCCCTGTCTTGGTAATTGATCGTTGTTCTGCCAAAGCAATACATTAAGCATACTTGGGCCTGGCACATCTTTGGAACGTTTGGGCCAGTGAGGAAAATGCCAAATCGCACAGCCTACTCTTTTCTTAGTAATGTGCCCCATTTCAGACAGTGTGATAGTTTCATTGGCCCAATCGAATTTACGGTTGTATATGTTTTCTAGCACTCTCTCATAATTCTGCATATAGAAAATCATTTTCCTGTACAATCTTTCTTCTGGCTGCGTGTAATCATCATTTGGTCCGAAAGGAACAATGGTTTCAGATCCCAGCACAAGATTCTTTGGAGCGGTTTCAAAGTCGTCCCTTTTGTTGCCGGAGTAAAGAATGCCATCATTGTCTATATCACAATTGATCATGATTTTGTTTTGGAGATCGACATTTGTTACTGCTGTAACGCATCCTGCTTTTTGGCTCTCCCCTAGCCTCTGTGCTTCATAGGCAGTGCATCGCA
>KZ810271.1:30171-42683 GCA_000696205.2 Oncopeltus fasciatus
TATGTATGTATGTATGTATGTATGTATGTATTGTACGTTCTGTCCTACTTAAATGTTGTCTTTGTTGACTCGTCAAATTTGCATACTTTAGATATTATTATTTTTATTTAAGTAATCTCATGAAAAATATAAAAGAATATTTTAAGCAGATTTCCCATAAAGAATCCTCGCTACCTACTAGCAAACTGTTGGGAAGTCTCACTGAAACCATGATGTGACGTTTAAATATCTTCACCGATCCATCATAGGAAGAGCTAAAAAATATGGATCATTCAAAATTATATAAAAAATAAGAATATGTGGAAGAAAGAGTGTAGTGAACACACAAAAGAAAACAATTACACAGAGAGTTTCCTAACTATTGGGAGTCTCTTTTCATTCCTCTCTGAAGAAGGACGAGCAGTCACCCCGAAAATTTTAAAATAGTAAAATTTTTGTGTGTTCACAATGCCATTTCTTCCTTCTTTTCTTTGTAAATTTAAAACATGACGGTTGCATGTATGTATATGAACGAGTATATATATTTTTCTACCGTCCTCAATTTTTATATTATAAAATTATATTACAGCAAAATTCTCTATTTCAATGCATTTTCGAAAACTTATTAATGGCTGAAATCTATCAAGGGTGAGGGGTTGGAGGAAAACCAAATTGTCTTTGTCACAAAAAATATATTGAGTATACTGTGTATAAAATGTAATTTTATAATATATTATAGATTTATTATTATTTTTATCAAAAGTGCATATGAAGGAAAATATTTATGAATGTCATGTTGAGTGTTTGGGGTGCCTTCATAGTTTTAAACTTCAACAACCGAATGGGGTATTTTAAATGACAGGGGGAGAGGGGTTAAAAAAATATCGCACAGGTTGAGTAATTAGATGGTTGTGGGTTCAGTTGTCAAATACACGATTATTTATTTAGCAGACTACCCGTTGGCAATTTAGTATTATGAACTAATTTAAAAAAAAAAAAAAAATTCAACGGATCTTAGTTTCTGAAAGAATTAATTTCTAGTTGAAATCAGATTATAAACGTTATATGTACGTTTTATTTGTGGTTAACGAAAAAGTTTGTAGAACACAGTAGACCCTATGTAATTATGTTTGTTTGAGTTTCTATTTTCTAAAACATTCTTACAAAGCTTGCTTATTAATGAAGTTAGTGAGAAAAAAAAAAATATATATATATAAGTATATCAGCGGATAGCAGGACATCCAGGTTCGATTNAAAGTAAAGCATTATCACTATATAGTGATAAAAAAAAAATGCGTTTAGTAAGTTAGTCCGTAAGTCATCAAATTACAAGATGTTATATAACAGTATGTAATAAATAAAGATTTATTAAAAAAAAAAAAAAAGTCATATATAAGGCAACTGGCTGTATTTCTTATTATTCTTATAATTCATATTTAAACTTGATTTGGTATTTCTTTTAGCCCTCTCCCCTTCGACCTTTTTTGGACATTAACGAACTCACCCAACGTTTGGAATAAATAAGCTTAACTATCTAATATACTATTTTTATATTTAAATTATAGATACTATAGCTCGCACAGACCAAGTAATTATATTTATTTAAGTGTTCGCATAGGACAATATTGGCTGAAATTAGTCCATGAGAGGTAGTTTTTAGAGTTAGACCAAATTAAAAAAAAAAAAACATTGCTATTATTTTTGCTTTAAAAAATATTTAAAGGAAATTTAGTGAAATACTAAACTGGATTTAAAAGAAACTTTTTTTTCCGCAATTTATATTCAATGACATATCTACAAAAATAAGAGTAAACTAAAGTGTAATGTACTAACCTAAATTAAATATTAAGTATAAAAAATAAAAGTGTGCTGAAAAAAGCTTTCCCAGCTGGTACCTGTATTCTATCATGATATGAACGCCCATTAATCTTGTAAGAAATACTTTTCCATAATATTTGTTATCCATTCTTATACAGATATACCATGTTGTTTTCAAATATTCTTTATTGTGAAGACATATTTATGTCAATATGTTTAAATTTTTTCTTCTTTAAAATCGTACCTTAAAATTAAAAAAAAAAAAAATATCCTACCATCCTGCCCATTTCTTTGGGTTTTCTGCTTATCAAGAATTGAATTAAAAATTTTTTTATTTTAAGGAAAAAGTGTATGAAACTAGTTTGAAAGACATTTTTTAGACATTTTTAGAATGAAATTACTTAAGTAAATTTGAGTACAACAAACAACTAAATCACAAAACTACATATTAGATGATACATCTAAAGTTTTAAATAGAAATTTCAATGTAATTTTAATTGATATTCCTTGTGGTATATCATTCTTCCCTTCACTTATTAATTATTATTGCCTACATGATTCTCTTAGCTGGGTGATGAATATTGTAAGTTTATTGAAATATGAACAATACACATACATGAACACACCGATTCTTGTTTGTATGTGCCTTTGTGGGCCTACATTTAAAAGCAGAGAAACCTAATTTTGTGTTTGAAATTCTTTATTATTTGTTTATATTTTTTGAGGAACTGTGGTTGAGCTCATTAGGCTTTTTGTGGGGAGTATAAACTTCTTATGAACTTAATTATTATTTGTATTGAAAAATATTAATATGATATGGTTGGAGGTTCGTTGGCCGTCGTGTATTATGCTGGAGAAATTAGTCAAGGTTTTAAAAAATAAAATTACTGCCACATAACTTGTAAGGGCGATAGTGATGTCTGTAGAGATTCCCGAGGGAGGTTTTATGGTCACCTCTCAGAGTGCAGAACTAAACTCTACGAGTAATGAATACATATTTTCCAAAATAACAAATTTGCATACAATGAGGTGCGAAAAACTTTCATGGATGGCGGTTCCAATCCTGTTTGACGTGAGTCCCCGAACGTATGCTTCGGTCACTCCCCCGGCGAGAGTTAAAGCCCCCGGACTGCTCTGCTGGGAGAGTTACGAAAGTGGAGCATGCCTTGGAGTGTGGCTAACAGGTAGGGAAGACGAGAGCCGTTTTTTTCTCTCTCTCTCTCTCTCTCTCTCTTTCCTCCTTCCGATTCTTGTGCTCGAGACTCCAATAGAACGGGCTTGTATCCACAGCCTCTCCTCTTCCTGGCTCGTTTTCAATGTTGGCTCTGTTGAGTGCACTCAAGGTGGCTTCACCTCCGTCCGATGTGGAGACGCTATCCCCTCCCCCTCCCTTAAGGAGGATCTTGTTATTGTTGACAGAACTAAGGCCCGTGCGCGCGCATGCGTGTTNTTTTTATAATGGAATATTCCCAGTTCTTGTCAAAAGGATTTTTTTTTTCTACACTAGAAATAACACTTGAAAAATAATGGAAATATTCACAGCAGTTTTATTTGAGAGGACCTATATTGAAATTTAATTTATGGCGAATTAGTGAAATAAAAACCTATTTATAATTTGTTATGTGGAAGTTAGAAATAAGAATGGACTTTGAATTAGAATTTAGAGAATGGTTTGGTGTTGAAAAATATTTTAAAGAGATCCGTAGATATGTAGTCAAGTTTGGTGGAGACACATATAAAATCTCTCTCGAAAGAACTGCCTAAACTAAACATATTCCTATGTCGATTGTTCTATTGAAGTTATATAGCTTATAGGGTAGGAGAATGGATGAAAAAATATCTTAATTTGATGGTTAATGAAAATTTCTAACAGAAAAAATTGGGTAGTTAATAAATATTATATCCTTATTATGATAATTATTACTGATTAATTGTAGAGAATTTTGTTGTGGTTTGGTCAAAAAATACAATTTAAAAAATACATTTTTATGTTGAGTTATGAATTTTTGAGCTAGGTAACAACAATTCCCCTCTCGTCCTCATGATAGCGCCCCGAAGATGGCTTACAATGTAAGTCGAAACGCCGGCAGATAATAAAAAAGACTTATTTTTTCTTTTAAATTGCATTTTTTTTAAATGTGAACCTTGATCGAACCTCAACAAGAATTCTCTCCTTAACATCTTGTTATAGACTACAACCCAGTCTTCCAATAATTTTGCGTGGGAAATCCCATTGAGAAAAGTGAATAATATTTCATGTAAAAGTCAATAATTATGTATAAACTTTACTATATCACATCAAATTTAAATTAATTTATTTTAATTATCGAGAAGAATGAGGTCTTCTCTTTTTATTTTAATTGATAATTCGCCTTGGGTTGCAGTTAATTTATTATTTCCATTATTACTTTACTTCGAAGTCTTATTTTTTCTGTTCTTTTCTGTAGTCAATTTAATTTAATAAATCACTGTAATTGCGATTATAATTTATTTTTACAGTACTCATCTTTTGCAGAACATAATAAGTCCTGGAATTATGTATTTTTCAAACTAATTTGGTAAAGATATTGCCTAAGTCTCATTCTTCTCTTAATTGAAGATGGAATGAGTTCTGAAATTAAAAAGAGAGAATTATGGGAGTAGATTAATTTTACGGTGCTGTGCATTGGGAATCCTTCTTCTTTCGTAAGGAACTGGCAAGAATAAGATCGGTTCATTGTTTCTCTTAAGGGTAAAGGGCAGAGAAAGTACTTTTTTCTCTAGAGATTTGTACCCAAGGCCTCATGATCACCAGTAGATCTGCTCAGTTAGGATTATTACCAGATTTCTCTGAGATAAATCATGATAATCAATTATCAATAAAGTTCCTGAAAATTCACTCCTACCGCATTTAAGAGAAGCACAAAAATATGACACATTGATAACTGTCAATGTTCAACCTCAGTTTGCATGAATGTTTAAAGATTGTTATTTGACAAAGTTTGAAAATCCTAAATGCCTTCATTATTGGTGGTGTAGTATGAAATTTTCATAAAAAAAAGAAAAAAAGAACGTATTTNTTTTCCAATTAGAGTTGGGACTTCATTAGGCCGGTTCTAGCTGTCCCTGACAGCGAATCTCAGGAAGAATGTCTTCTCCCATGCTGGATTTACAGTTCCGGCTGCGGTTAGGCCACTTCCTCAGGACATCTTAACGTAATCGCCATCTTTTTCTTTCAACAGATCTTCACCGATTCTAAACTGGTGAAGCTAGAAATATGACCCATTTAAAATGATATATAAAATGAAACCCTTGCGGCTGCGATATACTCGTATATAGTAAATAAGAGCGGGTGGGAGAAAGAGTTTAGTGAACACGCAAAAAGAAAAAATTACAAAAGGGAAAATTCTTGGGGAGATATCTCGCCTTCGTCACTAAGGAGTGAAGAGAGAGGTCTCCCTCGGAGAGGAAATCTCCTCGAAAAATTTACTCTTTATAATTTTTTCGTTTTTGCGTGTTCACTACACTCTTTCTCCTACCTCTTCTTATTTACTATATATATTANTTTTTTTTTTTTTTTTTTTTTTTTCCCCTTAGATAATATACTATCCTGAAATTGCTGCCAGATCTCTATGGTCGTGAACAGCCTTTCGTTGTAAGGAATTAGTTGGCGTCCACTTGAAAGAACGCTACACTGTTACGAATTTACTTCAGTCTTTGTGTATGGGTTGTGACAGGCTAAAGAACTCGTTTCTCTTTGCTGTTGTGAAACTATGGTTTATTTTAATCTCCACGGACAGATCGACTGGCAACGAACCTCCTCTTTCTATTCACAGTTCGTATTCCTTCATCACAACCTCATCGATTTACATTATCTTTCTCCTTATCTATTATTTTTCTTTCTCTCTTTCTCTCATTCACACAGATACCATATACACAAACATACAGCCCCATTGTAATTATAATAAAAATAGTAGTTTTATTCCTAATTTAACGCATGAAAAAAAAAAAGAAATTAATAAATAAACTGTTACGGTGGAAAGATTAGACAGGCATTCGGACTTGAGAACAGAAGAAATGAAACAAATTTGTAAACAAGAAACTTTTTTATTTTCGGTTACGTTTCCGTCTAAATTGCAGGCCTTCATCAGGGAGAGAGAGAGAGAGAGAGACTCTTGCTCTACATTAATTAAAATATCACTTAGGTCATAAGGGTCTTTCGATATCAAAANTTTTTTCGTTTTTGCGTGTTCACTACACTCTTTCTCCTACCTGTTCTTATTTACTATATATATTACTGCCGCGATTGTTTCATTTTCTATACATTCTCATACACACACACACATATATCTGTCTGTATGCACCCTAACGTCATCAATTTTTAGAATAATGAAACTAAATTCCGTACTTAAGCTGCTTTTTCTCAAATCATTGGAGGCTAAGAGGAATAAGGATGGAGAAGAAGGCCAAAATTTAAACCTGTACTAAATTCCGTACTTAATTTTTTTTTTTTTTTTTTTTTTTTCATTCTTTTTGATAAGGTCGTTTATGACTAAAATGAAGGGGTGGTTTAGGAGTAGACCAAAATTTATTATTTTATTTTATAAGCTTCGTTATTTGCTTCATNGAGAGAGAGAGAGAGAGACTCTTGCTCTACATTAATTAAAATATCACTTAGGTCATAAGGGTCTTTCGATATCAAAAGTCCTGAAGCTCAGAGACTACTTCTTGCAAAGCCAAGAAAGCAGTGTCTGGACTCATTGCTAAGCAAGTGAGCGTAATTTACCCTGTTTTACATTCCGGGGGTGAGGTATACAGGTACGACACACAGTTACAGCGGCATTCACAGTCGCGGAATCTCTTCTGTCAGCCCGCGGACATTTATCTCTGAGGAGAGCCAATGGGCTTGCGGAAGACAAGTGACGGGTCCCTTCAGCTACCGTTACCTGCCGTTAGAGATCGCATAAAACCCGTTCCCACAGCACAGAGCAGTGTCTTCCTCCCTGTTACATAGCTATCTGTCTGTATGGACGTCTAGGCTGTAGAGGTCAGTACACCAACAGCGGGGATAGAGTTGGATCATCATCATCTGGTGTACCGCGCAGTCCTACATGGGAAAATACACATGTGTGTCTAATAATTAGGTGTGGATATATTACTAATATAATGCACTATTGGTCACGTATATATATATGGCCCCACGAAGGGCAAGAGATCCTTGAAAATTTTACTCCTTGTGATTTTTTTCTTTTTGTGTGTGCTTATGACTCTCTATCCCACCTGTTCTTGATTACTATATATCGCAGCCGCGAGTGTTTCATTTCCTACGTATACTCATATGTAGAAAAGTCCTAGTCCCAGGCAAGTTTGTAGTCGCTCTGACTCCTATGGGGGAGACTCAAGGAGTGTAATTTCAAACAATCTGGTTGAAATACAACGAAATTATCTTACTGGCGGGACGCTCTACGTAAGTGGGAATCCCAGGGGCCTCATATTGCTTAATACATACACCTTGCATATAGTGGTTCTCGGAATGCAGTCTGTGGCTTATGAAATCGGTGAGTACGCCAACAGTCTACAGGCCAAAAAAGCATTTGACATATGCCAAGATGCCTGCAACACCACATAGGCTTGAAGACTGCAGCATTAAGGTCAACCTAGCAAAAACTGACGCATTCGAGGCGGCATACAACAAGGGGATGCGACTACCCCAGGCATTTTTGAGGGGTAAAAGTACCTCACACGATCAGATTCCTAGGAATGGGAATCTATAGGCATATATACACCTCTCAACACGCATTTGTTAGGCTAAAGCTAGCAAAGGAGCGTGAAAGGAAGTTTGGTTGCCTATTGAGATCCCCCACTATGTCCCTTAGACTGAAATCACTGACTTACAAGACTATAATACGTATAAGTACTATATGGTGCACCACACATACTTACTTGTACCCAACCATGGTGAAGTTGATAAAACCTTTCAGAACAGAAGACTGTAAAACACACTTCAGAAGGTGTCACCAAATCTGACATACGAGAACATCTCTTTGTTCCCACAAAAGAGGAGTGTGTCTGTTGGCAAATCATATATATATTTTACGAGAATCTACCATAATCTGCTACATCTTCCATAAAGCAAAACCACCAGAGCTACCACACCAATGAAAAGCTGAGCTCCAGAACCAGATGATGCTGGACCTGTACACTAACACAGAGGGAAGACAGTCACCCAAAACTTCTGGCACCTCTGTTACATATTTAATTGTAATAATATTAAATGTAAANATGTATTTACCGTTTCTTCTTCCGGGTTAGACCGTGTCAAGTTGTTGATAGTTGCCGAGCTTTCGCACATCATGTGATGGCTTCTTCAGGGCTGAAAAGAGAATGATTTCATCACATGATGCGCGAAAGCTCGGGAAATAACAACAATTTGACACGGTCCAACCCGGAAGAAGAAACGGTAAATACGTAATATCTTTGTTTTTACTTTTGCTTAGAAATGTTTTATAGAACGTAACAGTTGTAAAAAAATAAATCTACAACGTTTTTACAACAAAAAAAATTTATTACGGAAAATTTCAGAATACATAAGCCCTGAAATTTACGTTGGATGTGCACTTCCATCTAGAGCAATGCTTAATGAATATATATTTTACGTTCATTGTTCCGACCGGATTGTAAATTGTATTTCCTAATTTTCTCTTATTTATAAGTATACTAAATGAAATATGGAAATCTCCTTAAATCGTGTGCCTCCTTTGTGACTTATTTTTCTTTGCAGCTGACATACTTGAAATACAGTAACATAAATATATATATGTATATATATATATATATATATATATATATATATATATATATATNTGAAGATGGCTTGCAATGTAAGCCGAAATGTCGGCAGATAATCCTTTATTAAAAAAATACATTTTTTAAATTTGTGTTTTTTGGATCTACCTTGACCGAACTCCAACTAAAATCATCTTAGGATTAGTAAGAATCAGTTCGTAAGTAACCAGAATGCTACGTTTTGAACAGAACGCGAAATGGGGTGTTGTTTTATTTAAATGTTTATTTTAACGATTACTCTTCTTCAGTTCAGATAGTGTAAAGTGTTTGCTAGCCTGCCTCTAGACCAATAGAAAGAGGATTTGAGGTTCTGTACCTAATCCTCCTGCGGGCAGGACTGCTGAAGCCTTTCAGTCCGACTCCGGTCGTTATCTTCATAATCTCCATGTCGGCTCTCCTAGAGGATTAGCTCCTCTCCCCTTATCTTTCTGTCGGCTTTCCCCGTTTCCATACAGTCGGGATACCTGGAATTCAATTTGTTCTCCTCTTGTCTAACCTCCTAGCATTATACTTCTAAAAACCTTATACTTTATCTTTGGATGAAATTCCTGTCCAATGGGTAATAACTCAGNTTTTTATTTATTATATATGGCAGTTTTAAATGAATTCTCTATCGCTTCTCTCGCTGCTGTAAGATGCCAAAAAGTCTCATTTATTATACTTAATTAATGTTTTCTCATTCAAACTACTAGCTGAAATGCTTTGCTGAATTAATTGAAATATGGTTCCTTCAAGTGATTTTATAAAACTAAATTTCACCTTTTAATGCCTTTCTCATGTTTATTGACTGCCCACCGACTGCGCCTGTTGCGAAATGCTTGTGGATTGTTATTAATCTATTTTAGGCAGTTTTCTAAAAAATAACCAACCCTTTATTAGTTAGTTCTATTAGTGGAAGATGGAGAGAGAAAAATTTTAATTATGCTTTTTTTTTTGTTGTGCTATATTGAAAAAGTTATTCTCAGAATTCAATAAAATTGTCTTCATTTATTACAGATGGTTACTTTAAGATACCGGAAATNTTTCATCATAGCCCGTCTAACAGTTTGAACCTGAGGAGAGTTCACTGAAATAGTGATACTGTCGAGTATCATGGATGGCCACCCATCCACACAGACTTAGTAAGAATCAGTTCGTAAGTAGCCAAAATGCTACGTTTTCAACATAACGCGAAATGGGGCGTCTTTTGTTTTATTTAAATGTTTATTTTAACGATTACTCTTCTACAGTTAGGATAGTGTAAAGCGTTTGCTTGCCTGCCTCTAGACCAATAGAAAGAGGATTTGAGGTTCTGTACCTAATCCTCCTGCGGGCAGGACTGCTGAAGCCTTTCAGTCCGACTCAGGTCGTTATCTTCATAATCTCCATGTCGGCTCTCCTGGAGGATTAGCTCCTCTCCTCTTATCTTTCTGTCGGCTTTCCCCGTTTCCATACAGTCCGGGATACCTGGAATTCAATTTGTTCTCCTCTTGTCTAACCTCCTAGCATCATACTTCTAAAAACCTAATACTTTATCTTTGGATGAAATTCCTGTCCAATGGGTAATAATTCAGTGGAGTATTTCAAACTAAAATCCTAAAGATGGACGAGGTATATAGAGTTTTCTTTCATTTCATTTCAGTAACAGACTTCCTTTATTCACTTTTGGAGAGAATAAATACATTGCCAAAAAAAAAAAAAAAAAAAAAAAACCCCACTTGATGCAACCAAAATTATCAAAAGGTCACTTATTAACATATCCAATCCAATGATCCAACAAAAGAAAATGTAAAAAGCAACTAACTTTTTTAACTCAGAAATCATGATGTAGGATTATGGCTGCATTTTCTAGTCATTAAATGGATATAACGATACGTTTTCTAAGACTTCACTGGTCCTTTTGGAAAAAATTACAGATGAGTTTTGGGAAGTAAAAAATAGAAGTAGAATAANGGGAGAGAGAGAGAGAGAGAGAGAGAGAGAGAGAGAGAGAGAATCTTGCTCTACAGTAATTAAAATATTACTTGTGTCATAAGGGTCTTTCGATATCAAAAGTCCTGAAGCTCAGAGCCTACTTCTTGCAAAGCCAAGAAAGCAGTGTCTGGACTCATTGCTAAGCAAGTGAGCGTAATTTACCCTGTTTTACATTCCGGTGGGTTAGGTATTCAGGTACGACACACAGTTACAGCGGCATTCACAGTCGCGGAATCTCTTCTATTAACCCGCGGACATTTATCTCTGAGGAGAGCCAGTGGGCTTGCGGAAGACAAGTGACGGGTCCCTTCAGCTACCGTTACCTGCCGTTAGAGATCGCATAAAACCCGTTCCCACAGCACAGAGCAGTGTCTTCCTCCCTGTTACATAGCTATCTGTCTGTATGGACGTCTAGGCCGTAGAGCATATTACACCAACAGCGGGGAATAAGTTCGGATCATCTTCATATTGTCTACCGCGCAGTCCTACATGGGAAAATAAACATGTATGTCTAATAATTAGGTGTGGATATATTACTAATATAATGCACTATTGGTCGCGTATATATATATGGACACAGTCTCTCTGAGCGACGAAGGGCAAGAGATCCCTGAAAATTTTACTCCTTGTGATTTTCTCTTTTTGTGTGTGCACTGCACTCTATCCCACCTGTTCTTGATTTATATATATCGCAGCCGCGAGTGTTTCATTTCCTACACATACTTTATATATATTTTTTTTTGTTTTTAATATAATTCTAGCACGAAGGGATGAAAAAATTAACTGTTTCTAAAGACTGTCAGAAGAGAAACATCAACAGCTCCATTAGAGTTTGCTAAACCAGCCTCAGATTGGTGGAGTGAAAGTAAAACAAGTTTGTGCAGCTTGAATGTCTAGACATGGCCGCTATTCTGACACCCCCTGCATTTATCTTGTGCTAAATACTCTCATTCAGCGTCCCCTGTTTGTGAGTGCCTGAGATTTGTGAATCTTTGTGGCAATGAGTTGAGGCGTAATCTCTTCTCAAATATACTGGATAAAATAATGAAATTTCAAGTAAAGTATGTCGCACTTTCTTTCCTCTTCTGTGTGAAAAGTCGCTAAATAATCTATATTTCTATTTATTGCGGGCACGACTTATGCAGTGTGTGAGAGTACGTTTGCCAGTTTTATTCGTGCCCACTCATTTGCTCCTGCTTGAACTTAAACCTGACTATAATTGGGTTGTCTTTCAAAAGTAAAATTTATTCCCATATCCCGTATCATTGATAGTGTAATTTTGAATACCATGTATGTTTTATAGAATTAAACATTAATCATATTGTGTTTTATAAAATTCAAAACACGAACATTGAATATTTCAATAACAGTAATAATAAAAGGGAAAGTAACATATATATATATATCTATGTGTGTGTGTGCAGCCATAGTCAGTGAAATTAAAAAATGATAATCCACCTTCTTTGATCCTCTCCAGTCTTCCAGCCAAAGTTATGGATTAGAACTCCATTAGATCTGTTACAAGACTCAATTGTAATTCAAAATAAATAAATAACATTATAATAATTCTAAGAGTAGCGGTGTAGCCAGTGATCAGTACACACCTGTATATAGCGCTCCGTCTTTCCAACTATAATATACGAGTTGTGGGAAGAACTGAGATCTCAAACTCTACATACATTTGTAGTGGAGTGTCAGTGATATGTGAGTGCAGTTACAGCTCGAATCGTCGCGAGGATCACATCTAAACAGTGAGTAAAGCGAACTATATTTGTAGCCGTTATCCTTAGCACTGGGGTCGACAGGGGAAGACCTGTCCGGCCCCAACCTCGCCGCGCTAAGCTCTCATAGCCTCCCTT
Organism: Oncopeltus fasciatus; assembly: GCA_000696205.2. Taxonomy (NCBI): domain Eukaryota; kingdom Metazoa; phylum Arthropoda; class Insecta; order Hemiptera; family Lygaeidae; genus Oncopeltus; species Oncopeltus fasciatus. The sequence goes on from KZ810271.1 coordinate 42,606, forward strand.
ATCTCTCTGCCTGTAGAGTAGGAGCCTCCGTTCCAGACTCTTAACCCAGCGTTACAGGTTCGAGACCAGGCCACTCTA
>KZ810273.1:14050-30938 GCA_000696205.2 Oncopeltus fasciatus
AAACTATAAGTACAAACTATAAGTACAAACTATAAGTACAAACTATAGAACAAACTATAAGTACAAACTATAAGTACAAAATATAAGTACAAACTATAAGTACAAGCTATAAGTACAAACTATAAGTATAAACTATAAGTACAAACTATAAGTACAAACTATAAGTACAAACTATATGTACAAACTATAAGTACATATGAACTCATTGGGGTAGAATATTAAGGATTAAGGTGGAATATATGAAAATTCCACCTTAATCGAGACAAGAAAGAATTAAGTAAGAGGTTCCCTCTGAATATTAGGACGTCTAGTAATAGGAAGTAGTAGTAACTATTTATAAAATAATAGTTACTTTTCAGTTTGTTTTCCAAGTCAATCAGACTTTCCGATTAATGTAATAATCGGACCCAATTAGAAAATAATGAATTTGAGAGAATGTGAGATATGTTTGTCGGTCTTAGGAGTAAAAAGGTAATGTTTAATTCCTTCTTTAGGGTCTGCATCACGACAGAAAATTACACTATATAAAAGGTCAGTCATATAATAACATTAAAAATAATTATTCGAAAATAACATGCTTACAATTATTATTTAATTATTTTTGTTTTTACTATATGATTTGCCTTTTACAATGTAGCGTCATTTTCTGTTGTGATGAACGCTCTGAAGAAATATTCCGAATCTGTTGGCATTGTGGTCTAGTTTTTTACTTCTGTAACCGACACCCACATTCCACATCCTCTTTAATAACTACGGTCATTTTTTTAAAAATATTTATTTATTACATTCTGTTATTGAACATCTTGAAATGTGACGATATGATATAACATATGAAATAAAAGAAAAAATATAATAAAATAAAAATAAAATTAACAATAAATAAGTAAATGGTGATCACTGTGCAGGGAAAAGAGGACCATCGACCCCACTACCAATAAGTTTAGGCATTAAGGCCCAGGAGGTCACGAGTTCATCTCCGTTTTAGTCGAGGGGGAGAATTGTGAGGATTGGAGTCCGACGACAGGGATTGGGCATATGGACTAGGATGAAGTTGGAGTTTACTATGGAAGAGCTAGAAGCGGATGGAGATAAGGTCTTTGACAAAAGGAATATTAAAGCCGTGATGAAGGGTAGAGTTGGACACATAATAGAGCGTTAAATTTTGAAATAAATCTTTGACGTTATGGAAAGTACATAAATTGACATCACACACATAAATTTATTTGTGGTATGTATAAAAAATAAACAATTTACTAATAAGAAAGCATGCAAAAAGTAAACTACTATGTCAAGTAATCTTCATTTCCCTTTACCAGTATACTGAGTCTCATGTTGGTGATTTCTTAGTAACTTTTTTTTTTATTTATTGATTTTAATTTACTTCAATCAGAATAAAAATCTTCATTCATGACATCTTTCAATATTGGCAACTGAAGAAATATGGTAACATTTTCTTTCGTAGTATAATGTTTTTTAGGAAGCCATTTTAGAAAGAGTTCTTCATCAAAGTTAGGGAGTTCAAGTGTCTTTTGGCCTTTATGAAAAAACTACATTTTATTAATTTAATTCAATAAGGCGCATTAAAAAATTAGTTCCTCTTTTGTATGTGAGGCAGTGCATTTATTAAACACATTCTTATTAATAATTAAAAAAATAAAAAATAAAGAAAAACGACTTTTTTGCCCCAGAATGTTCAGATGTGGATATGGGCATAGATGAAGAAGAGCTGACTCATCGTGTAGGAATGGTATCCCTAAAGAATAGAATGTCAGGAATGGGACTTTTAGATACCAACTGTACAGTCTCTTCAGCTTTCTGAATTAATACGAGAAAACACATATTCAGGGAGTTAGAAATATATTTAACTTCGAAATTTAGGTGGACCTTCGTACTTTAAAATATAGAAGCCAAATCAAATATTTAGGCTTTCAATTACAATCAGATGAATATGGTACATTATTTAGACTGAAATTGTATGATAATAATGGATAGGGGAGTTTCTAGTAGGAATAACTTGAGTATTCATTAGCATCTTGGTATTATTGTGGTGTTGTTAACTATAATTTTCTAACTTTCTATAACGTTATTACGGAAATCCATAACAAAGAAAATTTTAAAATTTTTAAGATCGTTACCATGTGTGTTTAGCGCTTTCACTTCTACTTCTACTCTCCTGTACAATCTAGTACTGGTTTAAGGATCTTATTTTCCCAATACAGTGTCCAGCAAGAAAAATAAATTGTGTCCTTGACGATGATAAATGGAAAATCTTCTTAAAAACTGTTTACACTACTTTTTTTTTTTTTTTTTTTTTTTTTTTTTTTTTTTTTTTTTTTTTTTTTTTTTTTTTTTNTTTTTTTTGAAAATCAGTCTCATTTGATCCTCTTATTGTTGGTTGCTAATTCACACTGACCTAAATTTTTCTACTGCACTAATAGTCGTAATTTTAAATTAACTGAAATCATATTCGGTATATGACAAATTTAATTTTTTTTTTTGTTTAAAATCCAGGAATATAGAATTTTCGCGGCAATATAAGACTTTAACTTAATGATTTCATTTTATTTTTCATATTTTTACTTTGTTGCAACGATACTAATAATCCGTTGCTAGCATATTTCTTGCTTTCTACTCCCGATGTAATCACTTAAAATCCTCGATAATGAGATTTCTACTTACCCATGACAGGCCCAGGGCGGAAATCGAACCCTTAGATCCAGGCTTGGAAGGCCTGAAAGGGTAGGCTCAGCTAATCTAGCGCCATTTTCATTAATGATATTAACTCTCAATTTTAATTAATCTTAGTTTTAATAACAGTTAATTTTGGAGAATTTCAGAGGGAAAATGTACGCAATTTCTTCATTATGTTAAGTATTAAGAAATAATGCATAATCAAAATATGAAAACATAAAAGTAATTATTTACCGAGACTAACTTATTCAATTTAATTATTAAAATAAGTAGACCTTTTCGCATTTAATTTTTCATTTTCCTTAAATAAAAGCTGAGATTTTTCGGGTCTTGTATACTTCCATCCTCGTAGTCCTGTGGGAGTGTTCAGTAGGAAACTTGATTAGGACCTTCATCTAGAAAATTGTAAAAAAAAAAAAGATCACCATATTTAAGAGGAAAGGTGTACATGGGCTATAAATTTCTATTATTGCAGATAATAATTCTCTACAGCTTTTATAGTGATCTTTTATATTAAGTAATTTTCTGTTGAGATATAGGCCCTGAAGAAGGAATATCATTTTCGAAACTGTTAGTCTAGTTTTTTACTCCAGTGACCGAAAGCAACATTCCACATCCTATGTGATAACGACGTTCAGTTAGTAAGTTTCATACTAAATATTTTTTATTTTTTATTTTTGAAAATAAACTAAACTGGGGGACAAAAAAACCGGCGCACCTGGAATTTTACCTGAAAAATGCATATAAACATTTTTATAACAGGTCAAAGGTCACAATTTGCTCACCTTTATTTATTGTGATATATTCTGTTTGTTGTATACCAAGAATAAAGGGTAAAAAACACAACATGAGTGGGTAAAAAAATCTTTATTGAAAAAGAAAAGAAAAATGGTCACTTTTAGAAAAAAATAAACACACTCTAAACGAAAAATAACACTCTATTATTAAGAAATGTGAGTCATTAGTACCGAGTGTTGCCTCCCCTTGCTTGAATAACATCCCGGGTTCTTCTAGGCATACTGCGAATCAGGTTGGCTACACGATTTTGAGGTATCTGATCCCATTCACGTACCAGAGCCGTCCTTAGCTCTTGGAGGTCACTTGGTGGGTTCTGTTGTCGCCGAATGGACGTTCCAAGCTGGTCCCAAAGGTGTTCGATAGGGTTGAGGTCAGGGCTGCGAGCTGGCCACTCCAAAGTGCGGACGCCTACCTCATCCAGGTAGTCCCTTACAACGTGTGCGACGTGTGGCCGTGCATTATCATGCATAAAAAGGAAATTGGGTCCGATAAACGTGGCAAACGGTACCACATATTCCTCCAGAATGTCAGTCACATACGTATGTGCATTAAGCGTTGGCCTTCGGAACACATAGAGGTCTGTCTTAGCCTCTAAACAAATTCCACCCCAAACCATCACCGAGCCCCCTCCAAACTGCACTCTTCCCCTAATGTTGCACTGTGCATATCGCTCGCCTAATCTTCTCCACACTCGAACTCGGCCATCTGCACCGTACAGGTTAAACCTGGACTCGTCAGAAAAGAGAACAGAGGCCCAATCATCTTCTGTCCAGGCGGAATGTTCTCGACAAAAGTTGAGGCGAGCTGTTCGGTGCGCTGCGGTGAGCAGAGGGCCGGATGCGGGGACTCTGGAGTGGATATCGAGCTCTGCAAGCCTCCTCCTTACTGTTCGCACGCTTACATTTGATTGAAAGCGATTTCTGAGGGCCTGGAGAGCAATGAAGCGATCATCAGCTGGGAGTGTCGCTCTTGGACGGCCTGATCCCGGCCTCCTGGCATAGCTACCAGTTTCGCGAAACCTCTGAACTGCCCGGCGAACTGTTGTTTCAGGCAGTCCATGAACTCTGGCCGCGTATCGTTGGCTTCGGCCGTCTTCGATCAACGCCATAATTCGCGCAACAACCTCTGTCGTCAAAACCATTTTTAATGTTTTAAAATTATGAATTTTCTCTTTAAGAAAGAAAGGAAAGAAGAAACGCCAATCAATGTGTTTCTGGAGACAAACTGAATTCAAAATTATGAATTTTTCCTTTAAGAAAGAAAGGAGAGATAAAGTCCATCTTTCAGTTTATATCATTAATCCTAGAGAGGATTAAGACATTTGTTGTCAAAACATAAGGAATCGTACTCCCATTTGATCTGTCGTGCCAGTTATTACACCGCAAACAAAAATAATTATTTAATCTGCATTTTTCAGGTAAAATTCCAGGTGCGCCGGTTTTTTTGTCCCCCAGTGTATTATGATGCATTTTTCATTTGATTTGGAGGATTGGACTTCCCTTGAAAAATTGGGACGAATTTCGGGAGGTGGTCATGAATTCGACTTTTCGAGGCCCGAAAATATCTCGTTACATAGCTCCTGCGTGACGGTATTAGATATAAGAGAGCTAAGCACGACTGGAGGAGACTCCTTAATTCCTAATTCCTTGGTCTAGCAGTCTTCTGCGTGGAGATAAAGGTCCCGCTTCATCTTTTATTCAGTTTTCTATCCCACGGAACTTCCCAAACCCACAGTTCTATGGGAAGATCAAGAGGGTGTCATAAAGTACTGAAAATGATCTATTGTGACTTTCGCAATCATATCTTCCGACCTCGGCCATGCACAAAAGTAAATTTATGTCGAGCTCTCTCTGATTACTTCATCAGGGCTGAAAGTGGAGTGGAGAATTGAGAGATCTGCATTTTATTTCATGTGATTACAACATTTCAACACTGTCAAGCTCCGAAGAAGAATTAATGAATTACTGGAGACTGTGGAACCCATGTTCACTTACTTTGTATTGAAGACCCTTAAATTCATTCCTGCCAACACTTACATACCGGTATATCTATTTATGATATGCTCATGGTTGAGAGACACAGGCCCTAGTGTACTTCAAATGGGGACTTATCGCATTTGTATATTTTATCAATAACTTAAAATTATAAAGATAGTACATTAAAAGTTATAAGATGTTTTTTTTTCGTTGGGGTTCGGTCAAGGTAGATTTTAAAAAATACAACTTTAAAAAAATGTGGCAGATAATTTTAAAAATACACAATTTTTAAAATTTCTATTTCTTTGGATCTACCTTGAACGAACCCCAACAGAAAAAATCTATTAATAATATCTACGGTATAAAAAAAACAGAAAAAACAAACTCTACATTTGAGTATATCAAAAGTGTTCGGTCAGCATAATGACTACGGCAAAAACAACAAATAAAGCATGGTTCTTGCCACTCTTCATTGTGATCTCTTTTTCATGCTTGTAAAAGAATATTCATTACCATTTTACTTCTTGGTTTTTTTTTTTTTTTTTATGGTGAAACATTTCACTATCTCTCTTCTTCTGCAATGAAAAAACTAAAGATTTTTTAAGACTTAATAGTTATTGACTGCAATCAACAACTTGCTAGTATAATTCAACTACAATATTAATTAAATTTAATTACTTATGTTCGTGCGGAATATTTATGAAACTCTTATGGAATGCGGTCAGTCCCCAGTGATTAATTATTTTAGTCTTAGCTAAAAATTGATTGCTAAAAGGTCGGGTTTGCAGGAAAATATATGATAAGTAAATATTTTTACATGCCAATTAAAAACAATTTAAAAAAAATCTGCCATGGAGGAGCTGCTTATCCTAAGGGAACTACCAATTTTTATTAAAAATGGATATAAATAGGTAAATTATGAAATTTAATTCAGACAGGAAACTCCCCATTATATTTATGACACTAAAATAAACATAAAACAAAATATCAAGTGTAAAGAATTCATTAGCGGAATTCACTCGCAAAGAGTCCCTTTTGTTATAATGAGGTGACCATAAAATAATAAGATTAATTGAATTAAAATAAATCAGTAAAATTTGCTATTCTAATCTACAATTTACGACATACGTACTGAGTAATAGTTAACAGGCTATATTCAGAAAATTACTGTTTTAGAATTTAAAACCATAGATACGAAATGAATTTGTATTTACATTCCGGAAATTTGTAATAGATAGTTTTCATATTATGATATATAACATTAGAAATATATATTTACGCACAAATAACAGTTTACTTATTAAAATTAATATTAGATTCAATATCTTTATAATCTCGAGAGCACGAGTTATCGCAAAGGTTACTCACTCATTCAAAGCTAAAAATTTTCTTTCGTGTGGAGGGAGTTCCAAAAAATAACAAAAACACTAGTTGTTATCAAGAAAGTAGCGTTCGAAAGTTATTCAGTTTATTTTTCTCGCAAATCAGTCCAAATTAGATACTCCGAAAAATTGTTAGCCTGACGAGACTAAAGGAAAAAAAATTAATTCTGCCTCATAAATTAATGCAATTGAATAAAATCTATTTTAATAAACATGTTCATATAAATATATTCGAGTTATTGAGTCAGTTGAAAAAATAAATTTTAATCATAATATAGACAAGAAACAAAAAGAAATCATGTTACAGTTAGTCAAAAGGCTAAAGAATTATATCCAAATGACACGTAAAAGAGATGCTTTTAATTATTTTCCCTCTCAGTACACATCAAAGGTGTACATTTTTTAATAATCCTAAAGGAATTTTTTTCTATTTAATTTGCTTAATATAAAATATAGTAATTAAAATGAAAAGTCAAAATTGTAACCTTCCTCAAGGTGGGCTGACGTTTTACCATTTACAATACAAGGATTTGGTATCGAATAATAATAAATAAATTCTACCTAGAGAAAATCAGTCGAGCAGTATTCCATACCCATCTCCTTTGTCATCATGACCATTCCTCAGCCATCATGAAATCGCCTGCTAACATACTCACAAATCCTTGGTTCTCACCATTTGCATTCTTGGTCTTACTCGCTGGGTGTACTTGGCGTTTCCCGAAGAGCAAGAGAATACACTCAGTAACTCCATGAAATTCCTAAAATTCCTTATGTTCCTTGGCATGTCCCGTAACGAAAGGTAGCAGAACATAAACACACTTGACAAGCCAATGCAAAATTAAGGTGGGAAGCTTTGAGTAGGATCACTGCAACCTCATTTCTTTTCACATAGTTCGCTAAGGGTTTCAAAAAAGGTAAAAAATTGTCAATACTTTATGCAAAATTCAAAAAGCATGTACATAGAGCAAAGCATGTAAAACACCTTTTTTAATTTACAGTTTCTTCTTCCGGGTTGGACCGTGTCAAGTTGTTGATAGTTGCCGAGCTTTCGCACATCCTGTGATGGCTTCTTCAGGGCTGAATAGAGAATTACCTTTTTTAATTTTTAAAACATTGTTTTCAGCAGTTACCAAGTTTTAAATAATTTATATCAGATAAACGCTGTACAAAAAAATATATATACTACGCTAAGTTATTAAAGTGAGTATGCATCAATGTTTAAGGACATCTAAAACAAAAATAGATTCAACTAAAAGACACTGTTGCCAAAAAAAGAAAGTATTGTCTTGTTTAAATTTAATTGTAATTTTCGTTTGTTTGTTTGTTGTCGTTTTTTTTTATAGGGTCAAATTCAGCACGTGTGCAACTGCACGAAAAAAAAGGTTATTTCAAATAATTATCATTACTCGTAATTTGATTTAGTCACAATATCAGCGTTTTCCATCAAGCAAGATGGAACTAATAAAATTAAATATAATAATATTGTATTAATAACCATATAGTTATAAATCAATATAAACCAGTCTGCTAAAGGCATATTTATATGTAATATTCCACGGTCCTCAGACATATTTCCCAATACTTCGTTCAACCGTGTCTTGGAGTTTTTAGATGCCAAGCTTTCGCACATCGTGTGATGGCTTCTTGAGGGCTGAATGGAGAATGAGCCTATTCATTCCGAAATTCTTTCTCCATTCAGTCCTGAAGAAGCCATCACACAATGTGCGAAAGCTTGGCATCTAAAAACGCAAAGACACGGATGAACCCGGAAGAAGTATTGGGCATTTAATATTTTTTTATGTATTAAAATTGAGATATTTTAGTAGAAACCATCTATTCAAGTAAATATTATAAAGGGCCACAGCAAATTTAAGTATAGCTCTGAAATTTTTAGAAACCCTACCAATATTTAATTTATAGAAATTCACTTTACATGTATTCAATATTGTAATCCATTACCTATTTTAGACATTTTTTTCACGTCCTCCGAAAAGTCTAGCTAGCTTAAACACTGAATATGTTTTATATCATTAAATTGAGACAACATTTCAGATAACAAAAATAAAGAAGTTATAGACGATTATTCAAATTCGTCATTTCTTAAACCACTCTCTCACTTTCGGCGACTAAATCAATTCTATTAAAGGTCAATCTCTGATTAGATTACTATATTTTGAAAATAGATGGGCCTAACTAATTAATCTTCCAAGATAAGTTCCTAAATTTTCATTTTTTTTTTTCTTTTTTTTTTGCACTAATACGTAAAAAGATAAAATTTAGTTTTTGCTACGTATTAAATTCTGTACATTTATTTCTTCCCTTATTTAAGAAAAGGAGTTAAAAGCATGTCCAGAATGTGGCTCGAGTCCACTGTCAGGTTTTGCAGTCCCAACTAGATGTTTTGGGCTATACCAGTGCATGAATGAGCAAAGTTCATTGGAATGTATAATGGTACTTTTATAAAATAATTTCCTTATCACTGGCTTTTTAAATTTTATAGTAATTTAAATTTTACATTTATTATATTCGATATTATTAAATGATTTTTGTTAGGGTTTGGTCAAGGTAGATTAAAAAAAATATACAAATTTAAAAAAAAAAGTGTATTTAAAAAAAGAATTATCTGCCGACGTTTCGGCTTACATTATAAGCCATCTTCAGGGCTATCATGAAATTGAGAGAGGACATTTCAGTCATAAACATTTGGTCCAAGTGGCAAGACATCCCCTCTCGCCATCATGATAGCCCTGAAGATGGCTTACAATGTAAGCCGAAACATTGGCAGATANTCAATGGAGTCAATAAAGTTCGAAATTTAGTATTTCTAAATTCAATTCGTCCCTTACTGTGAAAGTTAAATGGCTGAAATTAAAATTTAGTGTGGTTAAGTTTAAAATAATAGCAAATATAATAAATTTACTATACTCCTGTAAGCATGCTTCTCGCTCTCTCTTAAAAGTACAATTATACATACGTTCCTGTGAGTGACTATTTCAAAATGACCCTTTACTATTTTCCCCCTGGAGTGAGTTTAGTAATAATAATAATAATGAATCCATCTTGAAAATATTCACTAATCAGTGCTAGTATGAAACATCTATCACATATATATATATAAAACTAAACACCTGCAATGTATACGATAAATAAAAACAGGGGTAATAAAGAACATAGTGAACACAGAAAAATAAGGAACAATTATGCAGAGCATTTATAACATTCGAGGAGACTGCTCGCCCTTCGTCGGAGAGACACATATACAAATGTATGTGTACATGCGTGTAGCCGTGCGTTTGCGTGTAAATCTGCACGGTAGTTAAGAAATTTATCAAAAGTCGCGCCTCGATTTTATAACTATAGACCCCATTTGTAATATTTTACAATTCAAGAGGAATTGTATCTACGAGTTGATGATAAAATTACATTAGTACGCGTTTAACTTTTGTATAGTTGAACCTTATGTCATATCATTTAATAAGTGTATGAAAAGAAGAGCTTAATTAGAGTAGGGTTATCGGCATTTAAACAGCGTTGCTCATATATTTTTTGTTGTTTCTGTTGTTAACAAGTAAACTTAAGTTTAATATTATAACTACTTCAAACTGTTATTTGAAGCTGTACTAATGAGACAAAATCCAGTGCACTGAACCTAGTCTTACTTTAACCCTAGTCTGGGAACGATCCATCGTAATCAGATTAAGTCCAGTTTAATCTGTTATCTTTTATCAGACCCTTCTAATTTAGATTAATACAGTTTCTGACTCCTTGGAAAGCACCGATCAGCTTATATTAGCTGAAGCAGCTGATCAGAGCCAATCTTCAAGCGTCAATCATACTATTAAAAAAAATCCTTTATTCGTATAGTCAAGAGATTGATCTCGTTTTCCAACTGAAAACAATCATCTAGAGTGATTGCTGGAACTCATGGTAAAATGTCTTGGAGGAATATAAGAGAATAATTCTCCTTCGTTGGCATTTCTTACATATAAGTATAGTACCAAAACACTTCAATTAAACAAATTAAAACAATACAATAAAAACACCAGCAAAATTAATAATAAAGATAACACTACTTTCAACTAAAATACTACTACGATAAATAAGAATGTTGTTCATCAGACAAAGAAATGTTTTACAGGAATTTTAAGGACGGACGGCTCTTGCCGAATATGAAAGAACTCGTGTTATAAATTGTCTATAGAGATCCGATTTCATAGATTTTTCCTTTTCGGCATCAATTTGATAAAAACTTGAATAAAAGTTGACCGTACTGCAATATTGATAACGGCCAAGTTTGTCAATTAAATCCATATTATGAGTTTCGGGAAACTAATGTCTATCGTACATGGAATGGAATCGTACATGGGTTCACATTTCTCAGTCATGGAAATGTGAACTTAGGGACAGGACGTCTTCTCTCATCTTCATGATAGCCCTGAAGATGGCTTACAATGTAAGCCAAAACGTTGGCAGATAATCCTTTATTAAAAAAATACATTTTTTAAATTAGTGTTTTTTGTATCTATCTTGACCGAACCCCAATTAAAATCATCTTAGAATAATATCTACGGTCAACAAACTCTTCTTTTGAATGTCTATCGTATTTTCATTTATCATACGATAGTCTACGACGGGCGAAAGGGTAGCTCAGGTGATTCCTTCGGATCTAGCGATCCTGGCGTTGGCGTTTCTAATCCCGCCTAGGGCAAGCTTTAATCAGTAAATAGAAGATAGTCCTGTGCCATTGAGTATTAGAATGGGGTGGAATCTGTACATACACCCTCTCTCTATGACCCTAGTGGTTGAGATATTCTGGAGAAGGCTCTTCCAAAGGGAAATTAATTGTTGAATAATTTTATTTAAAATTTATTTGTATTTGCACTGCTGTTGTGGCTTGCTAAAAGGGTGACTTAATTTTTTTTTAAATTTTTTATTTTTGTGCTTAGGAATAAAACAAAGCCATTTTTATATTTTTAACACTTGAAATTGCTTGGAAATAAATTTCAAATTTCAATCAACAGTGCGTTTTATTTTTATTAATATTATCAAAATTAGTAATTATAGAGGGCCGCTGCCTCCTACATTCTACCATCTTGTGACTCGTCTGAAGCCCTAAAAATTAAATAGTTCTTAGTAATTATAATTACTATCNAGCTAGATATCTCACTCAATTCCCTCTTCACTAGCGAGTGAATGTCCTTCTCCTTTTGAATGTCCATTGTATTTTCATTTATCATACGATAGTCTACGACGGGTGTAAGGGTAGCTCAGGTGATTTCTTCGGATCTAGCGATCCTGGCGCTGGAGTTTCTAATCCCGCCTAGGGCAAGCTTTAATCAGTAAATAGAAGATTGTCCTGTGCCATTGAGTACTAGAATGGGGTGGAATCTGTACATAGACCCTCTCTTTATGACCCTAGTGGTTGAGGCCAACACTATAAAAAGCGGACTTTCTTTGAGTTATTTTGGAGAAGGCTCTTCCAAAGGGAAATTAATTGTTGAATAATTTTATTTAAAATTTATTTGTATTTGCACTGCTGTTGTGGCTTGCTAAAAGAGTGACTTTATTTTTTTTTTTTTTGTGCTTAGGAATAAAGCAAAGCCATTTTTATATTTTTAACGCTTGAAATCGCTTGGAAATAAATTTCAAATTTCAATCAGCAGTGTGTTTTATTTTTATTGATATTATCAAAATTAGTAATTATAGAGGGCCGCTGCCTCCTACAGTCTACCATGTGACTCGTTTGAAGCCCTAAAAATTCAACAGTTCTTAGTAATTATAATTCATATTTTAAACTGTCTTCGTTTTTTCAGGTTTTAGATTTATATTTGAATTATTATGATAGTGTAATGTAATATTTGAGATCAATGGAGTCAATAAAGTTCGAAATTTAGTATTTCTAAATTCAATTCGTCCCTTACTGTGAAAGTTAAATGGCTGAAATTAAAATTTAGTGTGGTTAAGTTTAAAATAATAGCAAATATAATAAATTTACTATACTCCTGTAAGCATGCTTCTCGCTCTCTCTTAAAAGTACAATTATACATACGTTCCTGTGAGTGACTATTTCAAAATGACCCTTTACTATTTTCCCCCTGGAGTGAGTTTAGTAATAATAATAATAATGAATCCATCTTGAAAATATTCACTAATCAGTGCTAGTATGAAACATCTATCACGTTTAGAATTCTTAATGACTAAAATGTAAATATTCTTTTATATTTCAAGGAAATCATTAGAGAAAAATTTTCCAAGATACTTAAAAGAAACTCCTTAAAATACTTTTCTTCAGTATTAACGGGAAGGAAAATAATGAGTACCTTTTAAAAGATCAAAGTTTGCAAAATAAAAAATACCATTTTCTGGTAAACAGAATTTTTGTGAAAATTTATTCGAACCATTTACATCTAAATTTCTTTATAACCAAATGAGCTTATACTTATTTTATTTAAAACAAGGTTGATATTTGACCAATAAAACTCATTCATTGACACTGGATGTTCAAATCTCACTCTGGAGATTCTTTCATCAACCTAAAAAAAATTTCCGAGAGCTATGAATAATTTAGAAAGGATAGCAGTTTAATTTTGGCTTTCCTCCGCTAACTTCAGTGATAAAAAGAGAGATTTATTATTAAAAATATGTATAAATAATAAAAAAAATGGCTCCCCTCCCCTCTACCATATCTTACCAAAATTAATAATTAATGGTCAAGGAACTATGGACATATTTTGATCAGAGGAAAGAAAAATATTGACTTTAGATATTATTCCCTGTCTTCACTATTCAGATCTTACATTGCGCTTTACTAATTAATTATGAATAGTAAATTAAACAAGCCTAGCTGAGATTTAGGCCACTAAATCTTGAGTGGTGCTCATATTTACCATCTGATAATTAAGCTTTCGCGCAGGCACCATGAAATCACTTTTCAAAAATTTCTCTAACTCTTTAAGAGACATTCNTGTCTATATATATATATATATATATATATATATATATATATATACATATATTAAAGAATTAAGAAGGCATTAAATTGATAATAGGAGTGTACTTCTTTAAGATCCGTCAGAATAGGAAAGATGGATTGGATTAGGATTTTAGCCCCATTAAAGATGGGAATTAACGGGGTAAGTTATAAGTCGAAAAATTCGCCTCCAAGTGATATTTGACTCAGATTTAAAAACGAAAAAAAAAAAATTTTATATTATTCTCTCATAGAAGTCATCGAGTATGCTGACCCATCCTAATTTAAGGTACTATATTGTTTCACTGAAATACATCCCTTCACAATATTTATACTTCAATTTGTAAATCCTTAAGTTCTCACTTTTATTATATTTTATTTATTAGCCTTATATATTCGCATACAATATTTTTGTTGTTCATTTTATGATAAACTACTACCAACTACTACTGACTTTTAAATTAAATATTTTTTAAAAAAATATTAAGTGATTGCAAATAATTCACTTAAATATTTCTTAGAATAACAATTTTATATAATATTATATCTATTTTAAGTGTCCCTTTGTTACTTCGATAAACCCGTTTGAGGATAATTCAAGTAGTGTCTTCATAGTCCTGTGCATATATACCCAGACACCATTATATATGGAATCTTTTGAAAGATAATATTATATTTGAGGTCCCCTTTTTTTTTTATTGAAGTCATATATGACGTAATAAAGAACAGCAAGAGAATAGGGGATATATCCTGAGGCAGTGGAATATGAAACCGATTGAAATCCAGCTACAAGCTTATGCTTAAGACTTAGCCCTGATTGTTCACTCGACAGGTATACTCCAGCATAACCTAGAATGGATAAGTAAGGGACTTAAAAAAATGGGACTGAGGATAAATTCTCAAAAGACCAAGTGCATATGCACATCTAAAAAAGCAAATTGAGGCTAAATGGCCAGTAAGTAGCGAAAGTGAAGATTTTAAATACTTAGGTCTTTGGATGAAACGAAAAAATGAATCAGTGAACTAATGCTGACAGCTAGCAGACTATATCATGCCTTAAATAGAAGGTCTTGGGAAACGCAATTATTCAAGGCAGTGGGAAAAGGTCAGTGTACAGGTCGGTTTACACTCCTGCTCTTGCTTTTTAGGATTCATATACAACTTTAGTAGGGAATAGGATCCAGTCCTACGAAATGCGATTCCTCCGGAACGTCGCTGGGAAAACACGAAGAGTTTGGAATTCCGCGATTCGGATATCCCTCAACACTGAGTTCATGTTAGAAACAGTGAAGAGAAACCAACTGCGGTGGTTCGGAAACGTCCAAAAGATGGATCAAGCACATTACCCAAGACATGCGATGAGGTAACCGTGGGAAGGACGAGACCCAGAGAAATAAGGTAGTTCACTTGGACCAAAGGAATCACAGCCAACCTGAGGGGACACGTTTTCCCCTGGGAACAAGATAGATTTAAAGCCGAAGATCAGGAGGCCTGGAGGAATATAAGGCACACCATTTCACCGGAACGGATAGAAGAGGAACGGATTAAGTATGCAAAATATATTTCGTTGCACGGACGAAACCTCTCACTTTTCTCTGCCTTCAGCATTTGGAAGCTTAGCTTACGCCTGATAAGAAATCTAAAGTTACAAGGTGTTACACCATAATCCAGCCAGTGCATAAATAATTCTATTCCGGAAATATGGCTGTAGCTAAGGTCTAAGATGAAATCCACGTATCATAAAAGTGAGTCAAATCGTCTAGTAGTTATGACACTAGAAATGTTCAAATTCAAGGAGTATTTTTTTGTATAAATTATTGCAAACGAGTCCTGTTTCATTTCCTTAATTTTTCTCAGAAACTGAAGTCTTTAATTTACCTGTTACTCTGTGTCGGTGAATATTACTTTTTAACCGTTACTTCACACGTCTGGGACCCCTTTTCAAATAAATAACTATTCTTAAAGCAAAAAAATTATTAATTTATCATAACTGGTTTGTTGTACAGGTAAGTATTCAGTCTTTTCACCAGAATTTTAAAATTTACTATACTCCTGTAAGCATGCTTCTCGCACTCTCTTAAAAGTACAATTATACATACGTTCCTGTGAGTGACTATTTCAAAATGACCCTTTACTATTTTCCCCCTGGAGTGAGTTTAGTAATAATAATAATAATGAATCCATCTTGAAAATATTCACTAATCAGTGCTAGTATGAAACATCTATCACGTTTAGAATTCTTAATGACTAAAATGTAAATATTCTTTTATATTTCAAGGAAATCATTAGAGAAAAATTTTCCAAGATACTTAAAAGAAACTCCTTAAAATACTTTTCTTCAGTATTAACGGGAAGGAAAATAATGAGTACCTTTTAAAAGATCAAAGTTTGCAAAATAAAAAATACCATTTTCTGGTAAACAGAATTTTTGTGAAAATTTATTCGAACCATTTACATCTAAATTTCTTTATAACCAAATGAGCTTATACTTATTTTATTTAAAACAAGGTTGATATTTGACCAATAAAACTCATTCATTGACACTGGATGTTCAAATCTCACTCTGGAGATTCTTTCATCAACCTAAAAAAAATTTCCGAGAGCTATGAATAATTTAGAAAGGATAGCAGTTTAATTTTGGCTTTCCTCCGCTAACTTCAGTGATAAAAAGAGAGATTTATTATTAAAAATATGTATAAATAATAAAAAAAATGGCTCCCCTCCCCTCTACCATATCTTACCAAAATTAATAATTAATGGTCAAGGAACTATGGACATATTTTGACCAGAGGAAAGAAAAATATTGACTTTAGATATTATTCCCTGTCTTCACTATTCAGATCTTACATTGCGCTTTACTAATTAATTATGAATAGTAAATTAAACAAGCCTAGCTGAGATTTAGGCCACTAAATCTTGAGTGGTGCTCATATTTACCATCTGATAATTAAGCTTTCGCGCAGGCACCATGAAATCACTTTTCAAAAATTTCTCTAACTCTTTAAGAGACATTCAGCACATAAAGTTACAATAATAATAATACTTGAGCTATTTGATATATATATATATAT
>KZ810273.1:40303-52896 GCA_000696205.2 Oncopeltus fasciatus
TCGTAAGTTAGGCTCTCGCTAGTGAAGAGGGAATTGAGTGAGATATCTAGCTGGTCCTTGTGGTGTAACGGTCAGCATACCAGGCCCGGATAGCAGGAGATTCAGGTTCGATTCCTGGCGAGCACAGATAGATTTTTTTATTCTGTTCCCTCTCATGAATTGTTTATTCCTTTATATCTTTTTATCTACACCTAACTCTCCTTAAAATGATATCCTACTTATTTATCAATAAAAATTATATTATGTATACAACTATTAACTTTTATATTTTTATCATTCATTAATGATTGTTCATTATTCCATACTTTGAATTATATCTAATATCACTGCAGAAATATACCTATAACTCCATAATATGCCTTTAAATTACTCCAGTTATGGACGTTTTCAAATATCATGGCCGAAGATACAGTTGACCCAACTTAAACGAAATCCTCCTAAAGTAATTAGAGTATGTTTTTGTGAGAATCAGATATTGAATACCAAAGTATTCATATATTTTAATTAATTAATAATTTAATATATTTTACACATATTTTCAAACATCCCTTTTCGAATTATGATTTAAAAATTAAAGATAATGTCTAATTATCTTATATCACATTTATTTTTTAAGAAAACAATCAATTTTGATAAGTACAAATTATATACAACAGTTTATTTATTTCAAAATAAAAACAAAATAAAACTCTGCCGATGATTTAATTTAATTAAACTCGTTTTATGTAGGAGATTGGTGTCATTAGTCACAGCCATCCCTCATGCGATCGTAATTGAATTTTATTATTAATTTGTTCTCTGTTCTTCATTGATGATTGTAATCAAATTACAAAATGTTTTTATATTAACAAAAATGTAATAAATAAATAAAAATTCTATAAAAAATAATAGGATATAATATAGGATATCTTAGCCACTCTAATAAATAAAACTATCTCATATACAAAAAGAAATACTTGGCAATGGAACTGTGGTTATAATAGTTGCTTAATAAGCTAATTTTCATTACTATATAATATAAATCTTACAGGAGCGAAAATAACTAGAAACTGATAGTTATTATTGAATAACCCTTAATTTATTTATAGTCTATATATTTAAGACTGTTAAAAAAATATAGAGTGCTCAAATATTCATGTTGAATTAAATTTACAACCTTCCTTGTTCTTTTAGAAACTATGGTTTATGTTCCCATATTTTCTAATGATGAGTAAAAATTTCGAGGCGTGTCAAGAAAATGAGTTTTTTTATTGACTTATCTCGTCTGATAAAAATCCAATTTAAAATAGGTATTTAGCACGATTAGTGAAGAAAGCCTGGAATTTTTTAAATATTGTCATCCCCATTTATACAAGATAATGAAATGGCTTGATAAAAATTATAGCGGGAAAGGGTGGTATACCGAAGGGTTGGGAACTGACCTATCAGGAACCCGGATTAAGGGTGGCTAGGGGGAATAACTTATATTCAATAACGTATCCCTCCCTCTCTTCCACGCACGTACTAGTATTACATCTATTTCCCCTCTTGAAAATCGCTTATGTAATTTTTATATTCTCTACATTTTAGATATTCTGGCTGAGTTTAACTCTTGTAATTTCTCAGTTACTACAGTTAGTTATATTTTTGACATGTTCCTTAATTTTTAAATATTATGTTCACTAGACGAATCATCTAAACAATATATATATATGTATATATATATATACATATATATATACATATCATATATAAGCCTACACCTATGAGCTCCTGATTCACATATGTGCAAGCAAATGTTTCTAATGTACTTAACAATTTACACTTGTGGATGCTATTATTGCATTGCTATAATTACAGTTTCCTTTTGCTAGCTGGCAGGTAGAACGTTCAATAATATTGAAAAAAATTAAAAATTTATAAATTAATTACGCTAACAGGGAATTCTTTTTCATGGCAGTAGCTGCGAAAAATTTGAAATTTTCCAATTATTATTTTAAAATTAACCAATATTAAATTACATAATTGTCATTTTTTTTAATGCTACAAAATTTACTTATTATCTTGCTCATAAATTCATCGATATGTCTTTTTTAGGAACTTAAATTTACGGTTTTAAATAAAAGTAAAAACTTTTATTAATTATAACAGTTCAATTTAATTTAAAAACTTTGTCTGTTGGTAAAACACCTAGAAAATTTGAGACTTTATAATTTAAATATTGTGCTCTAATTTTCCAGAATTACTGTAGCTAAGAATGGAAAATTATTTACGTGTGAAAACAATTGATTTTCTTATTAATTTGTCATAAATTAGTCCTTTAAAAACAAAGCATTAATAAATATATTTAAGGTAATAGAATGTACAGTGAAAGTTACAGGTAATCCAGCAGTTGTTTGAATTTCAAAGAACAATTACTAACTTAAATGAAACATGTGTTATATTATCTATGACTACTAAATATAGAAATGATTTATATTAAAAATAGAAAACAAAACATTTAATAATATAACTTCAGGTATTATATTGAAAACCCAATAACTACTTTTAAAGTGTTGAAGTGATATTTGGTATTTATATTTTCTGTTTTAAACAGTCGAATGAATTAATTTATTGATGTAATCGGAATTAAAACCATGAAGTTAAATATATATCGGGTAGCCTAGAGGATTCATTCTGGTCTGTCATCCAAAAACTGAAAAATCCTGATTCCCCACCAAGCTTTTATTGAAAAATAAGGGTAAATATATTTAGCAGAGGGTGGTTTTTGGTTCCTCCCTACAAGACACTTATAGGTTGAAAGGGTGATTAACGAAAAATGTTGGCACTTCTAAATTCCGTCAATGAAGAATCGCCCACCTCTGTATGGCAGAAAGAAAAGTAAGAATTACACAAATAGTGGACAAGTTATCATTTAGAACGAATAAACATAGGTATTAACATAAAAGACCGTCCATATTTGTTATCAGACATTATTATTGACACAGAGATATTCAGATTTATTTTAGGCAATTACATTTATTAAGATTCAAATAAACTACACTAGCACTGCCTTGAAGCCTCAAGTCAGGGCAAGACTAGTTAAGTTAAATAGCATGAATTTGACGTCATACACCTGAATATCTGTTGTAACAGTTATCTGTCTGAACAGTCATGAATATACGTATGTTCAGATGTGTGAGCTTAAGCGTATGCTCTCAAACTGCTCATGTCCTGATGAGGAAGCGATACATTCTCGATATATTGGCCTAGACTTAGCTTCTATACATCGTGCCCTAGTAGGTTTTGAGGAGTGAAGAGTTATGTTTTTGATTTTTTTGAAAAGCTACAATTAGTTGTACCTGAAAACAGGGAGTCGATAAGGTGAGGTGATGAAGAAGGTGGAAGTTTAGAAATCTTACACCGATGCACAAAGAGAAAATCAGAAAACAGGGCTTTGGGATGGAGTTACGCCATAACAACACGTGTCTATCGGGAATCCTGGGGTCGGGTCTGCAAGAGAACGCACTCTGAGTGCATCCACTACAACTGCACATGTTCGAGCTACGTCTCCATCCAAACCTAACATATCCATAAGATGATGTCCATAAAGAAGATCTATCTTTTCAACAACGTATTATGAAATGTCATTGGGTTTTAGCATTATCCTCTACTGGAAATTTATTATGAAAGAGACCTTTGTATTCATACATATCAGCCTATAATTTTCAAACTTATAGTATTAAGGAAGAATTTTTCTTAAAACTACGATGGTTGGGAGAAATTTTTGGAAATTTTCTTATGCAAATAGAAGAAATTATTTTTATAACTCTTCCTTTCCGATCAGTATAAAACCAGGTTTAGTGGTCTTTCCTTTAACGCCCAATTTTGTCTCAGATATATAAAATATAATTCGTCATCTAAGCTCATTACATCCATCATAAAAAAATAAAGGAAATCTGCTTAATTCACGTAGCTCCTGGGTCCGGATTTTTTTTTAAATATTGATCAATTAAAATACATATTTTATATTTCGTATGGTAAAACGGAATACCCTTTAATAAAAGTGAATCTCACGGTAAAATTTCTAGAGAAAAGTCAAAGTGAATGAGAAATGCATTAGAGGAGAAAATATTGAATTTTTGCTAAACTCTTCATCATTCTCATATTTCACATTAGAATTTACATAAGGATTTTATTTTATATGAATTTCCGTTAAACTCATGTAAGAAGTTGGATACTTCCGATTAAGCCAAGTGTAAATTTTGTAAATGTTACTTATGTGATATTTTGAAAATCGATAAAAATCATGGGATGCAGCAAACTCGATAATTTGTCCCTACCACACCTTAGCACTCTTACCTTCTACTGGGGGCACCCATTTTTTTCCATGATGTTCCAAGTTTGTGGTGTTACACGAAGTTCAATTTTGGACCCTTTATCGGCCAACACACTTCCTAATTCTTACGGAAACACTTAGCACACTCTAATGTGTTAACAGCACACTCATTATCACTTCCGAATTTCTTGTTTGAAGTGTTAACTTTACACAGGCCTTGGCGATTGCTTGACGTCACATTGGTTTACTTTCACTCTCGTTTTCCGGCGGTAAACTATGAATAAGTGTAAAAATTCCTACCTGGCCTGTCCTATAATCACAGCATACGAACTTGTAAACCATAACAGGTGGAAAATGATATTTTCTAACGTTATTATCCATAAACGTATTTTATAAAAAGTTTAACTTAAGGGGCATGCTTATTAATGCAACTGGGGATTAAATGGGATTTCAATTTAGTTTTATTTCTTATACAGTTATTGTTTTTAATACTTCTTGTTCAAATTGGATTGTTTGAATTAAACATAACCTGAGTTAAAATTCGTTGTAAATTTGACTGGGGGACACTCCAGAGTTTTTCTAGAATATATCCCCAAAAGAGAATGAAAACGGGGTTCCTATTGATGGAAACAGAAAAGTCTATCATCATGCGATGTCATCATTATCACGCGACTGAAAACTTACCCTTCCCACTTACATTTTCACTCGGCAGAATGAAACTTTTTATTTAAAGTTAATTACTGAACCGTGTAAAAAGCGTTCCCAGAGATTGCGGTAATTCTAACCTTGCCTTATATAGTTGTGACTTGGATGTTTCTGACGTCATAACATTGTAAAATAACTAAAACTGTAAATTCATATTTAATCATATTACACTTACAAATACGCACCTCCAAAGATTAGGAACAGTTTTAGATAGGAGAAGAAAGATGAAAGAAAAATTAATTTTTATGTAAAATATATTTTTTCCTTAAATAATCAATCTTTTTAAACTGCAATGCATGCGGTAATCTAGGAATTGTTGTTGGAAATTGCAAAGAAAAGCATTTTCTCGCATCGAAATTCTGTAGTTAATATTAGGATAAATTTTTAATTAAAATATCTACTTTTTATTTTACAAAAAACAAGAATTTGAGAGTTTTCGAATCGTAGATTATTATGATTAGAATTATTAGATTTTTTTTTTTTTGTGGGAGTTCTGTCAAGTTGATTCAAAGAATACAATTTACAAATGTGTATTTTTAATTATCAGACAGATAATTAAAAAAATACACATTTTTCAAATTTTATTTTTTGGATCTACCTTGACCGAACCCCAACTAAAGACACCTAATAAAAAACGTTTGTTATATTATAATGATATTTTATATTTAGATATTTTATGTATTAATCAATAATTAATTTTTTAAAATACTGAATTAGTAGTAGTATTTAATCCCATATTAATTTTATGCAATATATGACTACTATTCTAATAATTTAGCTTTGTATACGCTTTCGCTGTTTGGAAAATGTTTATTTGTCTTTCGAAAAGTGCGTCAACTAATTAAGGATCGCTTTAAAGAAAAGTTTTGCTGTCTACAGCAACAGAAGTTAGATTAGAGAATTCTAAAAAGAAATAAGAAGAGAAAAGACACTTGATAAGAAAATGCGGTATAAAAGAAATAAATACTTATAATAAAGGGACAATTTCCGATCCATAACCTTAGGGCGTCCAATGGCACCATGAAAGCGCATGAGGAAGGAGGTTAACAACCACACAGCTATACTGCACTCATGGCAAAGTTGGCAAAAATGGTTTCAAAAGGCTCCTGAAACGTAATATTTGGAAAGAAGTTTAATTTAGATTTGTTTCATGACTACTATCCTTACCTTGTAAATGTTTTGTAAAATTAAGTTTTAAAATATAATTACATTTATGTAGTGAATGGTGGGAACGTATGGAAAGCTATATCAACAGAATTAATTCTCCTTACTCCAAATCTTTTTTTTTTTTTTTTTTTCTCCCTCTAATTCCCTCATTCCCCTCAGATATATAGAATCTTATCCAACCGTTTGTAATGAATAAGTTTTTTTTTTTTTTTTTTTTTTTTTTGAATGTCTATGAAAATAACGGATTTCTTTTGACTGCTTCCAATAATAATTTTATTTACGCATTTATATCACACATGAAAAATCAGGGCAAAGTGTGAAGTTAGCACCACAAACAATTTTGGTCTTGTTTGTGATGCTAACTTCACACCTTGCCCTGATTTTTGACACTCGATTTTGAGGGACTAAACAATGATTTTTTCAGGATTTTCTTTTTACTGTTCCCGTTAGACATAACAAAAGTGGCATTAGCATACTCAAGACTTATCACTCAAATCTATTTTTTTGTTTTCTACAATTTTTAAAATATTACTAATGTTAAAAATCATGGGTGCAGTATACTCGATAATTTGTCCCGAGCACACCTTAGCACTCTTGCCTTCTACTGGGCGCACCCATTTTTTTCCATGATGTTCCAAGTTTGTGGTGTTACACGAAGTTCGATTTTGGACCCTTTATCGGACAACACACTTCCTAATTCTTACGGACACACTTAGCACACTCTAATGTGTTAACAGCACACTCATTATCACTTCCAAATTTCTTGTTTGAAGTGTTAACTTTACACAGGCCTTGGCGATTGCTTGACGTCACATTGGTTTGTTATTCACTCCCATTTTCCGGCGGTAAACTACGAATAAGTGTAAAAATTCTAATCTGGCCTGTACTATAATTACAGTATACGAACTTGTAAAGCATAACAGGTGGAAAATGATATTTTCTAACGTTATTATCCATAAACGTATTTTGTAAAAAGTTTAACTTAAGGGGTTTGCTTATTAATGCAACTGGGGATTAAATGGGATTTCAATTTAGTTTTATTTCTTATACAGTCCAAGACCTAATTTCAGCGGGTGTTCCTCAGGCAGTTTTTTTTTTTTTATTACTGCCTCTTTTTATTAGTAAAAGTGTAGGGCAGTGTGCTTGCACCCATCCAATTTATCCTTTATACTGCAGACATCTCTACTCATCCTAATACTCTTTTAGCCCTCTTTGCAGATGACAAAGCCTCTCCTCCCACTTTGATCCCAAAACCGCTTCTTAACGATAAGAACTCAACAGACGCCACGGACTCTTATACAACCTTATAAAAAGGCGCACACACCTCACATTAGAAAATAAACTGACCATCTACAAGACCATAATACGACCAATCTGGACCTAATAAATAATANAGCCCTGAAGATGGCTTACAATGTAAGCCGAAACGTTGACAGATAATCCTTTATTAAAAAATACATTTTTTAAATTTGTGTTTTTTTGGATCTACCTTGACCGAACCCCAACTAAAATCATCTAAGAATATCTACGGTCAACCAACTCTCCTTTCTCTCATAGTAGGTTCAGTAATAGCTGAAATAAGGAAAAGAGCAGGTTTTATGGGGAATAATGTCGCTTATATGCAAGTCATTATTAGTGTTGAAATTTATATTACGGAATATGTGTTAAGTGTGATTTTTTAACTTTCACATTCTCTAACATTTCAGTGTAAAACGTCTATTTGGGAAGATTGTTAAAAACTGAGATGTTCTAGAACTGGGAGTAGTCTAGAACATGTCTTAAATGCCTTCTATTTATCTTCTTTTTTTTAATTTTGAATGAATGATCTTGTTTTTATTTATGTATAAGTAAATATGTTTACCAATTTTTCCCAGGCATAAAATAATTTCATTTAAATCTGAATTAAACTTTTAGTGCAGCATTATAGCCCGTCATTAATGAAAACTTGTTTATATAATTTTACTACTACTATTCTAGTGGTGAAATATATTATATTTTATGTTTTATACATAGAGTTTGGTGTTAAGAATGTATAGTTTGAAGAGTTAACTGTCCCTACATTGTCATAAGTATATCGATACGATTTCCAGTTCATATCCACTTCGAGTCAGAAATGCCCTCTTCCATCGTATGCGATTCCTGTCTGAGGACTCTCTTCTGTCGTAACTTCGCTGGAAGAGCCGGGGAAGGAAGAGCTCTGGGTACTCAGCTCTAAGGGTTCTAGGAGTACACGTTCAATATAATTGGATTCAAACTTCCCCGAGCCCACGCCGACAGCAAGGATCTCCGCCGACTACTGTCAACACACTGCAGACGAGCGACTATTTAAATCCCCACGTCACCCCCTCCATTCGGATTTACAGAGTCACTGCTCTTCTACAACTTCGTCACAACTACCCCTAACAATACAGGAGAATAAGTTCTTTAATGAAAGCCCAGAGGGGTAAGTCTACCCTTGGCTAATTAGTGCTAGTGGCCAACGGAATAATTGGAAAACATAGAATAACCTCTTCTCATTTAAACAAATTGGAAAGTATAGAATAAACTCTTCTAATTAAAACTAATTGTAGAATGCAAAATATCATCTTCTCGGAACTAAAGGAGTTCTCTAATCATTAAGTGTTTGTTATTATCAACAATCAACTTATTTTCCTGTGTTTGTAAATAACTTGTGTGTGTATGTTTGGTCTTGAGTCAAGTCTACATTTCACAGTGGATGTCTTTTAGTGAAACATATTTATACAATTTATTACTAACTAATAAAAAAACTTCTCACAAATTTTTGAAATTTTCTGAAGAACTTTTCAATATATTTTATACATTTACCAATTATTTTCAACAGGCAATTAGAATAAGAGTATATGGCATTTTAAGACAATAATCTTTCATGATTCTTTTCATATCATAAAGTTTTTATCTTTCAAGCTATTTATGCATTGAATTAAGGATAGTAGATAAATACAAAAATGTAAATATGGGATGTAAGTTGTGTAAATTTTATTTGCACGGTAGTCAGGTGACTAAGGTACATGTCTCCTGACTCAGGTAAGGTCCCAGACTCAAAAGTCACAGTGCACGGAGGTTTTTTTCTCTCTATTTCTTCTCTATCTACCCATATCAGCATATACTGCTTTAATAATTTTATTTTATTTTTTGTTTTCCTGTGTAAATAGTATAGTATTAATTGTATACATACCATATCTTCCATCTTGTGTAAAAAACCAACTGTTTTGGGCCAAGAATAAAAAATATATTTCTTTCTTCTCTATCTACCCAGCCAGATAACATACCATCTTCATGGCATAGCCATAACACAGGCTGTATTGACCACTCTTATTCTCTGGTGTTCCGCTAGGTCGCCATTGAACACATCCTTAACATGTGTTTCCCCTTAAGCCCATAAGGCCGGTTATGGGACAGTTTTTTTTTTCTTTTTTTCATCGCATATGAAAATAAACGACCCCTCGGTAGGACTTCTACTTTAAGGGGAAATATAAGAAAATTCTCTACTGTTTCCATTTATAAATAAAGAAAATATTTACTGCTTACAATTAAATATAAAGGTGAGTATTTTTATTTGTATATAGGTTTTTTAATAGCGTATGCAATACATTCAAAGAATAAAGTATTTTGTAATGTTATCTAATACAATACTGTAGTTAATTTCTTCTGAAATGCACGTTTCTAAAATGCACCTGAGAAAAATGCGTCGAAATTAATTAATTGCTCTTGCTACTTTTTTGCATTCACCCTTTTTGATATATTTATTCTAGATTTATATATAAAGAAGCAAAACTTGTTGTTTTAGAAGATTTTGGGAGATTTGTAGGAGATTAACTTAGAATCCTAAATTGAATTAGGAACATTTAATGTAAATATATGAAAACTTGTCCTATAAGATTGAATAATGTTAAAAAATGTATTTCAATCGTAACTCATACATTTTAATATTGATTCTTGAGATTAACTAGAAACCATACACTTCAAATGAAACTTGCCGTTCAATGAAAATCTTTAACCCCCTAATAAATTCTTTACTCATGACTAAAAAAAAGATATTCAAATATATGTTCCTTAAACTAGTCATAGTGGATGTTCGAAGAGGGATGATTACGTGTTTTAAATTATTTATTTGGCTGTTTTGTTAAATTTAGTAGTCTCTTCGTTACTTAAGCTCAATAACTCTGGCAAGTATTGTAAAAAAAAAAAATAAATAAATAAATTCAGTACAGATGGGTAATTAATTTTTTTAAACTTTTATTTGTTTATTACATTCTGTTAAATAAAAAAATTTTGTAATTCAATTACAATGGAAAGAAAAAATTACATTCAATGACAATCACATGAGGAAAGAAGGTGAGCAATGACACCACTCACAAATGGTAATTAATATTTTCTTTGTTTTGGCGACACTAAACAAATAATTTTAATTGTCCATTAGTCATGCTATGTGAGTAATAAAGCAAGAAAGTGATTAAAAGACCCGAATAAGGCAGCAGAGTTAGTGAGATCTGGTTTCAAAGTCCTAAATTGAGCCTCACTTAGGGTATTGTGTTAATACCCAATTAACTGATTACAGCTGTATGAGCCCTCTCTAGCTCTTCTAGAATAAACAATCTTTGTTTATGTAACTAGAATTCGGGTAGCCCAAAAAAAAAGATAACAAATAGTTAGAGAAGGCTTCAATATAATCCCTAAAGATTAATAAAAAAAAGTATAAAATATTATGAACATGTATTCTTTTTGTAACTAATTTATTTGTATGCGAATATATTTATTGTTTAGTATATAAATTTACTCTAGACAATTTATTAATCCAGGTAGGTTAGACGTCTATCCTTCCCAGGGTGTAACTGTTACTGAAGTCAGTCCTATGATTACAGAGTCTGTACTTAATGGCTCTAACTTGAATAAATACCATGACTTTAAAGCTAAAATCTATTACGGCATTGCATGCTTCATGTGACCATTCGAAATAAGGATCTTATCCCCCTATCCTTAATTTTTTTAAAAATAATAATAATTGTTCTACACAGCAAAATCTGCTTAATTCATGCAACTCTTGATTGTCTTGTACCCAATAAGGAGTAATTTTGATGAATACAAACAACATTGGATACAATACAAATTAAAATAACCTACTTACATTTATGAAACTATCAGTAGCAAATGAATCTGTTTCCGGATCCCACAAACACCGGCCTCCAATTTTAACTCCTTCACCTTTCCTCTCCCCAAGTACTACATTCACTACAAGCTTATATCTTTCATACACTTCACCTGCAGAAAATAAATAAATAAAAATAATAAACAATTTTATAGATATGGTATAAGCCAAGTTACTAGATCAGCTATGCTTTTATTATACCATATTAGTGGACAATCATGAGTAACACATCCAGAAAATTATCAGATAAANAAAATAAATTTGTCTTTAGAATGATTCTCCCCCAGCATTAAATTTTAAAACTAAATAATTACCATTTTCAATAAAAAGAATTTGCAATTTTACAGTTTTTATTACATCTCCTAGGATCCAATCTTTCACAATTCACTAGAAGTGATATTTCTTTATTAATTCTGGAGTAAAAATAACTGTAAAGTTAGTTTACTGAATTGTTATTCATCGAAAAAAATCAAATATGAAGAACTCAGGTCTCTTGAATATTTTAATATTTTCCTATGAATTTCGGAGTATCAGTCTCTGTAAAATCATTTTTGTAAAATTATAATTAATTAAAAGAAATTTAACATTAACATTTCCTTTTAATAGAAAATGATCTGCACTAATTTTCTTGTTCGAGCTTTCTCATGGACTATTTTCTGAAAAACTGCTTGCAATGCTTCATGACAAGTGATAGTCTATCAATTCTTCTCTGTTCTTTCGACTTTGTAGATAAAAAGTTATATTAATTTATTATTTTAACATTCATGATCCTGTTACAATTGAGAAGAAGTACGGCAATACCGCGAAAAAATTTTTTTCCAGTAAACCACTGGATATCGAACAGAAAGAGCTTCTAGCTTGCCCTTAACCATATGTTTCATTTTACAATATAAAAATGAGATTTTGGATTCTATTTTTTCCCAAAGTAAATGCTTATGTATTTCAACTATTTTCAAAAAGTTTTCCCACTAAATATGAGATGAAGGAGATACTTTTTCTACCTTCCCTCCAACATAAACATATTTAACGTTGCTATTTCTATTCTGAATCTTTCATTCATATTATTTGTTTTATTTTATTGTTTGAATATGAATAATTTGATTTTTTTTAGTTATTGTACTATTTAGTAATTGTATTCGTCTGATTATTTTGATTTGATGTTCTCAGGGATTAATCCCCGGTATATCTTAGACTGCGGCCGACAGGCAAGGAGTCCAAGAGTTTCATGTAATTTAAAAAAATTATTAATATTATTAT
>KZ810274.1:23897-34205 GCA_000696205.2 Oncopeltus fasciatus
TGATATAATTTTTCTTTTCCAGAAATTGAAAATTTCCATTTTCAGTGTTTCGTTTTATGTAATTTAAAAACAATTTTAATTACTTTTTTCTCCGCTGATTTCTACTTCTTTCTTTGCTCATTTTTTCTTTATTCCTTTTATTTATACCACAAGATTTTTCACCGTTTTTACGCAAGCTACATGTTATATACTCAAATTATATTTCAATTGCTGTCATATTTCTGCGTGCAGATGGTTGATTAAGTACTATTCTTATAAAACAACTCATGAGTACAGCTTCTGCTTGTGCCAGGGCATTTAAGTGTCTTGGGTAGTGAGCAAAACAATTGCTTGCTCAATAAGAGGGGGGGGGGAATCCTCATGAGATCAAACAAATTTTTGTTGTACCTCTAGCCCCAGTTGAGAAGGATATGAGAAACTGAGCAAGAACAGAAATGCAGGAATAAGGAAGCATTTGCTTAACATAAGGTCAGCCACATTCTTACTTTGTAGAACATGTGATATTGCAGAAGAAAGTACGTTTCACTTGATATGCCGATGTTAGATACTGACAAAGAGAGCTTTATTCTTTTGGTCAAATTCAGGTCCTTATTTTTCTTCATATCAGAACCTGAATCTTATACCGTAATATTGGATATAATATCCGAAATTCTGAATATTGGATACAGTTACTCGAAAAAACAATAGGCCTAAATAAACAATTAATGCAAGTGAGTAGAATAAAATATCTAAATTAAACACCACAACTAAAAAAAATATATATATATTTAAAACGAATGATAATGTTTTACGATTAATTTTGTGCTCTAAACTCATTTGCAACCGACATAAAGTCTCCGTCTTCAGTCTCTGTATTCAGGAATACATTCCGCGTACATTTGATACTGTACGCAAGGGAATCTAAAGAGAAGGGCCTTTGATGGAGCACCAGTAAAGAAGGTAAAGGTGGAGTGTGCCAACACTGAAGGGCGAATGCAAGGTGTGCCCTAAGAATGGGTAACAAAGGTTCGGATCGGATGGCGTTCGGCAGCTTTTGAGGGGCGCCAGGAATATCCGGGAGATGCGGGGGGTGAAAACTACCCCTTTTCCTCCGAACCCCATGTTCCAGGCACGTGGTATTTGCTTTGACTGATGTTCAACGACCATCTTTCTTCTTTAGGTAAGAAGCAATCAAGAAAGCTTATGATTTGTATTACGACTACTAAATTCTGTTTGCACTACATTGGGACATGAAAAAATTTGATTTTTTTAAACACAGTTTATGTTTTCAAATAGTTGGGAATAATTTTAGATAAAGAACATTCGATTTGTAATAGTGAAGCTTAGTAACATATCCGACATAATTCAAATTCTATAAATCGACAATCACATTACATATAGGGTGTTAAAATTTGATTTTACGCATTGTGCTGAATCGTTGGAAAGATCTCATATAATTCTCTACATATATCGATTATTTTAAGCCATAATAGGCGGGGGAATTGAATTGAATCCAACTGGAAATTGATTCCAAAGAAATCCTGCTTCGATATCGATCCATCGATTCGATAGCGCCACCACCAACGATCTTGCACATTTGCCACTTTTTTTAAAGGACTCTGAAGTAAGTAATAAGCTTCGTCTACCCGTATAAAAATTTATAAAATAAAACTTGCTTTATATTGTCATTGATATAGTCCTAAAATGATCAATCTGTAATTATATTTTAATGTTTTTTAATTGTAATTTTTAATTTTAAGTCAGTTTTAGTAATCATCAGTCATGTAACCCTTTTTGAACATTCTGATACTTTATTTTACATTTTTAAGTTTTCCAATTTCCACAGTAAACTGCCATTCCATCCTAATCCACTAGCACGGACCTTGTCTTCCAACTGCAACCCCTACAACCCTCCCCGACGACTCAGACGAAGATGGCCCCGTGACCTCCTGGGGACATAGTAAAAAGTAAATATTTTGAGAGTGGTGTCATGACTTAGTAAATATTTGTA
Source organism: Oncopeltus fasciatus (assembly GCA_000696205.2). Taxonomy (NCBI): domain Eukaryota; kingdom Metazoa; phylum Arthropoda; class Insecta; order Hemiptera; family Lygaeidae; genus Oncopeltus; species Oncopeltus fasciatus. Next base: position 25,888 of record KZ810274.1, read on the forward strand.
TCACAAATAACGCTGGAGTTGCAGGCTTATTTAAAATGAAAGAAAATACAAGTTGGAGAATCTGAAACTTTGTATTTTTGCTGCCACTTAAACGACGAAGAATATAAAAAAAAATGACCGATTAAAGCTCGGAAGAAAATCATGGGTGGATCATTAGTCTAGGGGTTGTAGTGAGAGGTAGTTAACGAGGGGTTTGCTGAGCCGTGACAGCCGCGGGGTGGCGGTCTGGGACACGCGACGGGGCAGGTGAGGGCCACATGGGGTGAAGACAGCCCCTCACCCCGATGTCCTCGCGCCACTACAGCCAACTATGGTGGTTCTGGTTGGTCATTGGAAGCTCGTGTCGTCATTGGCCAACCCTAACTATACATGAATCTTCACAGGAAATAGCCCATATGGAAATGGAGAAGAATCACAAAAAACCGTATTTATATTACAAATTTTAATTGCTTGACAATGACAGCTCCTTCGACCATAAGACGATATATTCGCCGGCCTCGGAGGTTAGACTCTCGACACTAGTGCGGGAAATTTAATAACTTATCAGACTTGTCCTGGTAGCATAAATAGTAAACGCACCGGCCCGGATAGCAGAAGATCCAGATTCGAGTCCTGGCTGGGATAGTTAAATTATTTTATTCTGTTCCCTTGCACTAAAAATTGTTAAGAGTTACGTGGGATTAAATACCACACAAAAAAAATTTACACATGCATGATGTGCGTATATCTGTCTGTCTGCTATTTCCGCAATGGAGGGGGTCAGAAGAGCATAGGCGCCCGAATGCGTTATTCCATTCCAGGTAATTACCTTTCAGGAGCCGGGTCATACCCTTCTTGTCTGCTGTACCATATTCCATTCCTCTTCTCCTTTAATTAATTTCTTCATTGAGTAGAGCGAGGCTGGAATTCCAGACATCCCAATGGGCTCTAAGAAGTGCCCATAACAACACAGGGAGGTATAAGGATACCAAGTAGTAGAAGTGAGTAGGCTGTAGTGAAATGTAAAATGCCATAGATTATTCTGTAGCATTTGTTTATTGGTATATTATTGATTGATCAACATGGATCTGTTTATATTTTACCAACAAGGATTAATGTAAAGATCATTAGAATAATGGAAATAGAAAGGTNTAATAAAGATGTATCTCCACCTAACTATTTATAATAAATGATGAAGCCTCAGTAATATCTTCGTCGATAATAATAATTTCCTGTAAAGAACGAATTGCGTTAAAATGATAATGTATCTATCTCTAAATACAAAACCAGATGTAGATTGCCACATTAGAAATAAAAATAACTGGACATCTGAAAAAAAAAACCTTTAATATACTATATTTCTACAAAATAAAATATTGTTCACCGGTAATCATTAACTTTAAATTCTCCTAATTATAACTCCAAATAATTAACTCATCCCATATTATAACCTTATTTTTATAATCACAAAGTGTATAACATTTCCTGCAATAATAGACAAGATTACTTGAATTTTGAATTAATAAATATAAAAAAATAGCATAGATCTCAACTATACTAATAACAATAAGTTAGTACCGACAAATCATTAAAATACCGCAGCAATTTTCTGTTAGCTACTTGTATTTTTTTTTCTTTGGTCGCAGCCAGGCAAAGATATCAGCGTTGTCTGTGTGTCAGTTGTATACTGCTGACGAAGAGTTGAAAACAGGATGTACCCAGTGTACCAGTAATCAGAGAGACAAGCGACGAACACTTTTCGAGGTATAGTGCGCACATCTAAAAGTAACTTGGCACATTTGCAGGCCGGAGATCTTGCGACAGCTTGCCGACAACTTGTACTCTAAGCTAACAATGACATTTCATGAAATACTCCCCTCGGTTACACAGTTAAGCTTTTAGGGGTTAACTTCCCCTACCCCTCTAAACNACAGTAAAGGTTTCAGAAACCCAGAAAAATTACTTCGGCTATGAGACCCTATTGGCTGGTATTATGACATATTCAATCATTAAAATACAAATGTAGGTGTATTCTAATTAAAATGTCTAAGTAATTATTTTGTCTTAATTGATAATATGTTTCGTACAAAAAATACAAATTATTAGACTCCAGTTGCACCAGGATAAGTTTGTGTGGCAATAATTAATTCCTCTTGTCCTTGGATTGCCAGTTGTAACTGCCGAGGAGTAATTTTCTTCCAAATTACATAATTTTCGGTGCAAATTTTTCGTGAGCGAAACAGATAATCTTCCTCTGGTACCGTGAGGACTGCGATTATCGCTCCCCCCCACCACCCCCCTGTACCGCTAAGACAAAGCTGGGGGTGTTTCCTCAGAGAGTTTCGCCACAGAGTCCCGTCTCCTCCCAGAGTAGCCCAGACAGCGGGCACTCTATCGGGATCTCCCGTGGGAGGTGAGGTAAGACGTGCAGCAACGACGGGCCCCGGCGACACCTCCAAACGCGCTTTCCACCACCAGACAATGCCCTAATGGGATTAGGGTGGATGGAGCTGATTCCTTTTCTTCCCACTTCTTCTTCCTCCCCGAAGACCCTTCCTGTCGGTAATCTGATTTCCATAGGGGAAGACGTGGAGGGAAGCGAATTTCCATTGGAACCATCCCTTCGAACAGGATCTGTCAGAAGCATTGTGCTGTATCCCGACAGAATCCAGAGCTCTTCCTTTTAGAAGGATCTGTCAGGATGGGTTTGTTCCCCTGAACTGATATATTGCCGGGAGCACTTCCCAGACGAAACTGATTTTATGTAATGAATATGTATATATGGTCCCACAATGGTTCGAAATCACTAAACATTTACAAACAAAACAAGTTTTGATAGTGTTTTATTACTGAATATTAGCTTATGTAAAAACAATAAACATTCTAGAAATGAAGTATTGGCAATTTATAATAACTTATCTTTGTAAGGTGTTTTTGCCGCTTCTGGGCTACGCAAATGAACAAACTGGTGGACACCATGGTTTCCCGCCAAAAATTCTTACTTCTTTAGATCAAAATTACAGCGCTAAGGGTTTCCCCCTCAAACCTCTAAGTCTACCTCATCACTGGCGATTAAATTTCAGTTATCTTTTAATAATTTCTTTAATGGAATATTAGATAAACAAACACTACTAAAATCAAGTGAAGTTATAGCTGTAAAATACTTTACAAACATTTAACAATTTTTAGTGCAAGGGAACAGAATAAAAAATTCTAACTGTCCCTGCCAGGACTCGAACCTGGATCCCCTGCTATCCGGGGTGGTGCATTTACCATTTACGCTAATAATAATAATAATAAATTTTCCGCACTAGTGTCGAGAGTCTAACCTCCGACGCCGACTAATATATCGTCTTTTGCTCGAAGGAGCTGACATTGCAAAGCTGTTTAAATGCCACTCGTTATTTACTTTTAAATTTTAATTTTATATAATTTTTAGTGCAAGGGAACAGAATAAAAAATTCTAACTGTCCCTGCCAGGACTCGAACCTGGATCTCCTGCTATCCGGACTGGTTACCAATTATGCTACCAGGACAAGTCTGATAAGTTATTATGCTCGGAGGAGCAGACATTGTCAAGCTGTTTATATGACTCTTGTTATTTACTTTTAAATTTTAATTTTATAAATATTATTTTTTTGTGGTCTATAATCCCACGTAAATTTTAACGATTTTTTAGTGTAAGGGAATAGAATAAAAACTGTCCTGGCTAGGACAGTTAGAATTGTTATTGTGTTCCCTTGCTCAAAAAAATTCTTAATAATTTTCTGCTTCATTATAATGAGGTCCGCTCAACTCTTCACGTTAAAATTTGAAATATCATCTTTTAAATGTTCTTTACGAAAAAATAGTTTAATAAAACTAAAATTATTATTTAAAAAAATTATTGTTATTCTAACTTTTTTAGTCTAATTTCAAATTTTTATTTGATATTTTTTGAAGTTTCTTTTTTAATTATGAAAAACTTACAAACTTATAAAATTGTCCTCTTTTTCATTCTATTTTAAATTCATAAGAATACAAGGTCTTAAATAAATTTTTATTTTAAACTAANTTGAGGTATTTAATCCCACGTAAATTTTAACAATTTTTAGTGCGAGGGAACAGAATAAACAATTAACTGTCCTTGTAGCGTAAATGGTAAATGCACCAGCCCGAAAAGTAGGAGATCCAGGTTCAAGTCCTGACTGGGACAGTTAGAGTTTTTATTCTGTTCCCTTGCACTAAAAATTGTTAAAATTTACGTGAGATTACATACCACAAGAAAATTAATTTTTTTTAGAAACTTTTGTATGTGGGTTTCGGCATGAAATCAATAGAACGGTGAAGCTATTTAATGTTATGAATTTACGCGGGCTTCGGGCAAAAGCTAAAGAAATTTAAGTTCTACCAGAAGCTTAATCGTGCTTCAGAAAGAGCAGTGACTGCATTTACTGAGCTGCAGATGTGTAGCTATTAGTTGTTATCAGAGGTTATAACTTTATAGATTTAATGCGGATCTTCGGTTCAGAAAAGCATGGCTTTAAGAAAAATCATTTCAATATGTCTAAGAAAATTCTCGGCTCTTCTAGATCTGCCTAAGCCCTTCCATGAAGTTATAAAAGCGGCTCATCAGCAGACTTTGAGCCAGTGACAGAGTTGTTGTAAGGCCTATTTGTAAATAACAATTTTTAATTCATTTGTACATATTTAATAATTAGCTGTAATTTATCTTTATCCTTATATATTTCGTAATTTGTAAGGACAGTAGTTTAATTATTAACTTCATATATTTGGTATTAGTAGGTATAATAATAATTTATTGCAATAAATCAATATTAACTTATTTTGGTGTAAATTTTTTTTAAACATAGCCCATGGTAATATTTTGATTTGACAAGAATTTTTTCAAGGTATGTTATGTTTAAAAAAATTTTCTATTTATGATAACTGTGACATAGTCTTAGAAATCACAGCATGATTCAGCTAATTTTACTTCAAATGCAATGTTTATTGTTTTAATTACATTCCAATCACAAAATAGTGGAGAAGTGGTTATCATGAGTTTACACAAGATATGCATAACGTCTGAGTCATGTGACTTGCAGTCTGGTTTTCACATGTTTTTTCACTTGAGTGGTCGTGTTTTCAAAAATAGTAACATTATTATTATTAAAAAAATAAAAAGTAAAAAAAAGCAGTTCCGCAAAAAGCCAAAGAGGCTCAAGTAGAAACACGTTGTTGGGATGTGTTTTTAGCGTTCCACGGCGCTTTAAAAAGGTTTGTCATCAGCACACCTTCATAGCTGCCAGGTTTCTTCCAGTTCAATGAAGAAAAGTGCACAATGAAAGCTTAGTGTTCCTAATAACACGCGAAGAATGAATCAATAAACAGAGGCACAGAAAGAAAAAAACTAACTATGGGCTATGTCTATTGTCTTATGAGTCCAATGATCCCTAGAATAGTAAACTAATCTGTACAATAACTTACTAGGCTATTGTTTTTCTGATACACCATGTGGTCAAATATCTCGAATAGCTCAGTACACCTACCGGTTAAGCAGACTCTTTAATTTCTTTCTTTAATATATTTATTTGTTTAATCCTCATGCAACTATTAAGGATCATGTAGTGAGGATTCCTCTACAGCTAGCCACCCTATTATAGCTACCCACGCCCATTTTGCCTGACAACTCACAGCGCCAAGACTGAAAACTCCAACTTTGTCATTTCTTTGCTTTTGGATTGTAATTAGTAATTTACTCTGATTTAACTACATAATAATTTAGAGTTTTTCTCCACTTATCTAAAATTGATTTTTTGTGATATAACAATTGTATGTTTAATAATAATAGCCTAAATAATTCTCTGGATTATCAATTGTGCGGAAATTAGGAGTAGTTCTCATTATCTTTAGTATTTTGATGTGCAGTAGAACTGTTTTTGATTGAAAGTGCATTTTTTTTTCGAAGCCTGCAACGGGATTCTTTGACAGCCTTATGAGCCAGTAAGCCACAAGTACAGCTGACAGCCGGAAGAGGAGCGAAGCAACCACCGCCAGAAAAATCGATTGGTTTTCACATTATCTAATATTCCATCATGCAACTTGAGGGAATGCAATCAGGAGGCGTAAGAAGAAAAAAGATCACTTCCATAAAGGATTCTATAAGGAAAATTGATATTGATATAGTTCTTTTCCTTCTGTGTATTAATTAAAAAAAAATATATATCGCTGGTGGCTAAATTTCAGTTTTATTTTTTGAATTTCTTTAATGGAATATTAGATAGACAAACACTGCTAAAAATCAAGTGAAGTTATACCTATAAAATGCTTTACAAACATTTAACAATTTTTAGTGCAAGGGAACAGAATAAAAAAATCTAACTGTCCCAACCAGGACTCCAACCTGGATCTCCTGCTATCCGGACTGGTGCATTTACCATTTACGCTACCAGGACAAGCCTGATAAGTTATTAAATTCCCCGCACTAGTGTCGAGAGTCTAACCTCCGACGCCGAACAATATATCGTCTTATGCTCGAAGGAGCTGACATTCCAAAGCTGTTTAAATGCCACTCGTTATTTACTTTTAAATTTTAATTTTATAAAANAACCTTCACCGAACCCCAACAAATTCTCTACTAATCATTACTTTAATGAGTTTTAATGAATCCTAATTTTTAGATCCTTAGAACATTTTCATAGATGAATTGCATGTTAGTATTTTGCATATTTTGGATACCCATGATCTGCTGTAAACTAAATGAAGTCTGTATTAAGTAATTAGGACTTTCAATTCTCTTTAAAGATAATTTATTGGGTTGATTTGATTTTTGAAGCAGTATAAGCAAGTAAATTATCTTTTATAATATACATTATCAAATATGCAGCATTACAATTGGTATGTAAACATTAAAAAACATATGATTAATATTACTTTAGTACATTGTGTGGTAAGAACTAAGTATTTCTCCTTGCAGTAAACCGCAAGTCACAGAAATATCTCTGATATTAAAAACAGTCAAAGTTTATGCAAATGGTTCAATGTAAAGATTATTTTGAATCCTTTATCTACCTCCATTTTCATTTAAAGTGTTCCAAAAAATTTTGTGGTTTTGTCTGTATGATTTTACAAAAATTACCAAACGAATAACTATCTTTGAAGTTAACAAACGTGACAAAGAGTTAATTGTAAACACACGATGAACACCACTAAGCTTCCAGTAGAACTTTAATTTCCTCACATGTCCGAAGCCCCAGGTTTTTTTCCCCTTTATTATGAATATATTTTGACAAAAAATATTTAAGACTGTAAATTATTATGTTGGCCGCACCCACGTATGTTTTTCAAAATCTAAAAAACATAATTTCAAACTCTTGTAAGAATTCGTTTTTGGTTGAAATGGGATGGGAAATTGGAGAATTGTGAATTTCTTAGAAAAAGTTCAAATATTGTTGTCATAAAGAAAAAATGTATGGTAGATAATAAACTTAAAATATCATTGGCCTAATGTTTATACTATATAAAATATGAAAAACACATGTTTAAGATGAAATTGCAACTGTATCCAAGTAAAGAGAAGAGGTTAGAGAGAGAGAACTTTTAACAATCCTTTAAGTGTCATGATATAAGTAATTTATTCCATCCATAATACAATAAAGAAAACCTTCCCAGATTATGCAGATCATGAGTAAAGTTTTTTCTGCTAAAATTTGTTATTTATTCTTTGTGTAAATTTGATACAACACGAACTCTGCCTAATTTATGCAGTTTTTTTTTTAAATTTAAATTGTAAAAATCCATACACATTTATATTTTTTAAATACTGATATCAGTTGTGGTATTTAATCCCAGGTTAATTTTTATACTAGAAATGCAAGGGAGCCAGAAAAAAAATCTTACTTCCCCAGCCCGGACTTGAACCCGCGTCTCCTGCTCTTCCGGCCACTACACCACCGAGGCTGGCTAGATAATCTCCCCAGCTCCCCGCACTTTACTCCGAGTCTAAACCCCCGAGAAAGACGAATATATCGTCTTATACTCGAAGGAGCTAACATTGTCGGCTATTTGTTAGACTCTCGTTTTTTCCTTTAATTTTTTTTTTTAAATAATGAATTTAGTTCTGATATTTCATCCCACGTTAAATTTTATACAAGAAATGCAAGGGAATAAAATGAGAAGAATCTTAATACCTTAGCCGGGACTCGAACCCGAGATGGGGTATACGAGACGAACCTGGACTCGAGTCCCGGCTGAGGTAGTAAGATTTTTTTCTGGCTCCCTTGCATTTATTGCATACATATTTATATTCTTCAGTTATAAGATGGAAGTTCTCAGGCAACGTAATTTTAAAAATTATG
>KZ810275.1:13172-23853 GCA_000696205.2 Oncopeltus fasciatus
ATATTTGTATAAATCTAAATTTTTCTAGTTCTAGGTTAGAGACTTTTTGTAATAGGTGTTTTTTGTTAACTTTTAATTTTATTTTCTACTGAATTCCAACAGAATCATTAACCTAGATATATAAAGGGTTCTACCATATCATGTCTTATTATTTTCTTATTGTTACTTTTCAAAAATTTGAGAGGTCTCTTAATATTTGTTAATAATCCTTTTTTATTTTTTTTAAAAAGATTTCTTCAGTGCTTGAAATTCTTCAATTTGTGTTTTCGCTTCCAAACGGCATTTTGCTATAAGAGCCATATCATCAAACAATGCCAATCCATTTCACCACATTTAAAATCCTTGTTTTTATTAGTGTTTTAATAAAAATTTATAGAATGTGATAGGTTGAAAATTTGTATTAATAACAGTGATGTCCTGTAACATTTTTGCTATAAACTTAAAAATAATTAACTAAAGCAAACGAGCCTTAGCGATTTTTCCCCTCAATGACTTTTCAGTTTCTAAGATAAAAATTTAAATTTTCTGTATGTAATGAATTCATGACCGTCAAGTTCTATGATGAGAGGATTATCAGTAATTCGGTCATGGTAGTTAAGCAATTAAAAACTAATTTGTAACCAATTAGGCTAAAATAAAAACTATTTTGGTTACTAATTAGTTTTTAATAGTTCAGCTACCATATTCTCTGGCTACAATTCTCTCTCCATATAAATTTTCTCTTATCTATATTCATCTTTTATTTTAATTTATTTTATTGTTAAGTGCTTGCTTGCCTTTCAACCACTTACGTTCATGGAGTGAGGTAGTATCTAAAGGCTGCCTTTTAATTCTAAACATCCATGGCTCACGACAAGCCTTTATTTATTGATAAGAGCTTACCCTGGGCGGGATTTGAACCCGAAGCGCCAGGATTGCGAGAGCCGAACAGATTTATTCTTACACCATTCTTTAATGAGACATAATTAATGTCCTTAGCTAACGCTGCTCCTACTTTCTTACATCATCCTTATATTCAAGTCGCGTAAATTTTTTTTTTTAATTTTTAAAGAATAAGATGCTTTTCAAGGATATGAAAATAAATATTTCCACTTTCGGATGAATCAAACATTATTTAAGAATGTAGGTCGAGCGCGACAAATTGGTGGAATTCCATCATGTAGCCGAGACAAAATGAATGCCATAGGCAGTGGAGGAGTTACATCGGCGACACATAGGACCCCTGAGAGCCCTAGGAGACGGGCACTTTCGGTCCCTGGGGTGCCCTACTTGATCCCTCTGACACTTTTATCTCCTTAACTCCAGAGGGCAAATTTCCATCCTACTCTCGTTGTATACCTCGTCATTAGCCCACCCAAAATGAAGATAAGTGTAGGGAACTTTATTTTTTATCATTCCGTTCTCTCATGCACCGCACCGCATTGATATTACTGGTTTGTATTTTTCTTGATGAGTTGAGTTAATGATTGATTCAAATTTTAAGTGATTTCACTATGTACGAGGGGATGTCAAAAAGTTCTCGTCCTGCTTGTGAAAGAGGTGATTAAGATCCAGGTATTGTACCTTATCATGTTTACCTAATCATTAGTTATATTCACACAATGTTTCATAATCTTGTCATTTCTTGTCTAGTATTTACAATACTTTTAATTTCATCAGTATGCACTTGCCATTGCATTGCCACTTGCCCACCTCCAGTAGAGTAATAGCCACGATTGACAACTTGGGCTTTGATTTAATCAACCATCCTCCTTACAGACCAGATCTAGCTCCCAGTGACTACTTTCTTTTCCCGAATATCAATAAGACCAACTGAAAGGGGCTATTTATGCTCATTTTGTTCCAAAGAAGAAAATATAATAAATAGATGTAATAAATTGGTAATAAGTGACATTATATGGAGAAATAATACATTTTTATGTTTTGATTTAATTCCTTTTTGGATCAGGTCGAGGAATCTTTGACCTCCTCTTATAAATCAAAATGTTGGTTAATATTGGAGTCTCTAATTGATAAGGTTGGTTCGTAAATCTACTATTAGCACTANTCGCCCAAATTAAGCAAAAAATAAAAGGAAAAAAAAAGGTAAAATATCAAATTTGCTTTATTTATTTCAAAATTATACGTCATACGTATACACTCATACACACACACACACATATATTATTTTATTTATTTATATTTATACGCCCATTGCCAACCCCTTTTGACAATCCTTAATGAAACATTTTAATTCTTTTTAGTTTCCACAACTCCTGTGTGACTGACTTTTGTTCTTCTTATTTCTCTATGGAAGTCATGGAATATCTAAAGGTGAGGCCACCTCGTTCTGCACAACATCTCCTTGTTGGATCTGCTGCTTGGCGCATCTTTGCTCTGTTGGAAGATCCGAAAGGAACTCCTCGGCTAAGGCCGTGCCCTCCCCCCCACCCCTCGCCGTTCACCTTTAAATTAAATTGTTTGATTATTAGATTTGAAAATATTTCTCAAAGGGAACAAGTTCTCATGTTAAAGGGGAATATTTATTAAATGTTTTTCTACCCCTAAACATCAGAAGCTTGATAAAATGAACCTTTACAACGACCGAAGCAGAATTTGAGATAGCTGTTATGTACAAAGTAGTGCCTTCGGCCTCATCTTCGGGATGGGTATTATTTTTAGCTAAGCGTCGCTCAAAGAGCCCTTCTCGCCGGGGGAATATGTTTTACCTACATACATGTTAGAAGGGGGGGAGGGGGAGAGAGAGATAACCCGGAGAAAAATTTTCATAAATTATTCAAAAAGCCCCTTACTAGAAAAGGAAGGAGAAGAGCCTGCGAACTCGCGATAAGTCGCCCAGTTTATGCGGGAACACGTACGAGATATACTCAGATATCCTGTCGATATAGGCTCTTAGACGCACGAGCTCCGACAGTCAAGATCCTTCTCGCACACAACAGGAGGTAGCTTGTTTCCCACCGCTGAAAATAACTCGGGGGAAAGCGAGGATAAGCTCCCCTCCCTCGAGGATAAGTGTATCGCCATATGCATAAGCTCGAATTCCCCATGTTTATAAACAGCTTCGCAGCTTCTCCCTTCGTCGTCGGCGGTATCGGTGTGCGGATGAAGTGATCGGCTGTATGAGTGGGTGGTTATGGCGGCGAAAGAGCCTCGTTTGGGACTCTCATTGTTCCAGGGCACAATGAGTTCGGGTTAGGTCTAGGCCGACCCAGTGCCGAGGCAGCTTAGAACAGGGTGGCTACTCCTCGGACAGCCCATTCCTCCTTGACCCAAAGTGGATAAACGGCACCTAAGAATAATAAACTTTTTATTAATTTGGGCAGAATGAAAGAACTAAAGTATTTGATAAGATATATCTTTATATTTTTCTTTTTCACATATTAATATCTTGAGACGCTACGAAGATCATCTTAAAGAAGTATATCTGAACATTAGGCAAACTTTGTAATAAATTGTCCAAATACAGATAAAATCACATGGATAGAAGAAAAAAGATAGTTTTGCACATTATATCAATAATTGCTATCATAATGCGTATTATAATATTTAAAATTAAACATAATATATTTGATCAAATTTAACGAAAAGGGGTTATTAGTAAAATATTTAATAATGAATGATCCAGGATTGGGTGAATGTATTGTCTGATTGAGAAAAGTGAGTTTAGTGTACAACGTTCTTAGATATATTCATAAATAGAATATTTTTTAATTTCTTGAAACTAATCCGCACAGGGTTGTGTTAGTTTCTGTGTGTTTTCGTAAGTGCGCGCGCGCGCGTGTGTGTGAGAGAGAGGAAGAATTAATTTCAAATGTTCAAAGAGTTGTAGTGGCCTAGTACCAAAAAAAGGAATTATCAACTTGTCAATCTACATGACCACATATTTGTCGGTTTTCTGTAAATAAATAGAAAAATATATCTGTACTGGTTTTATTTTTGAGTACTGGTGAGCTGTGTAAAAATTAATTGTTGCACAAATCAATATTTTTTTTTTTTTTAATTGTTTTTAACTAAGAAATGTTAAAGTTAGGGAAACATGAGAGGCTTACTGAATTTTAAAGAGATTAACTTTATTATATACCCAAATGACCCTCGCCTTCTCTTGTGTGCTGCGAAACAAATGCATCCCTAACCATTACTTCCCCGAGGGACTCAACGCTTTTTAGCGGGACTTATCCTGGGCGCCGCTTATTTCTACACAATAATAGCGAATTTGTCAGGGATTAGCTTGAAGTACTTCGTCTGTTGTTGCCATTTGGGTGTATAATCTCCTACGCAAATGTGTTTAAAACTTGCGGGCCGATCATGTTTGTCTGACTTTAACTGGAAGCCGTTACTACACATTTAAGCATTTGCATAACTTCCAACTGTGTATGCTTACTCTAAAAAGTGAATATACGATATACGTTACATTTAATAATATAATTGCTTATGAGGCATACTAAATTAAATATATATAATTATTAAATTTCGGGAATATATATACATAAATAAATGTTCTTATAATATAGACTTCCATGTAATGGAAATTTTGGGAAAACTTTGAATATATTCAGGAGAGCACGGAAAAGTTTTTTAGATCATTTTTAGCAAGATGTACCGTAATTTACCGTAAGAAAATCAAGCTTGTCACATTTTTTTTAAATGGTGTGACCCACCCAAAGGTTGACCACCTTTGGTCATTTACGCCAGGGAGATATTATTAGAAGTGAGAAGATATTTTCAAAAACAAGAATTTCTTAGCAATAGATCATGGTGAGGTATAATGAATTGTTAATACGAATAGTTATTCACATACTAATGTGTCTCACATGATGAACATAGCAATTTATTTGTGCTTGGAAACTATGAAATTTAGAAAAAAGAAAAAATCGAGAGAGAATGGAAAAGAAATGTAATTCTGAAAATGCATCTAGATAAGATTTAAAAGCCTACCCTCTTTTACAAAGTGAATTACAGAGTCTACGATTTTATCGTCATCCAATAGAATTTTGTTTAGAGACCCATTTAAGTTATATTTATTCATATTGAAGGCACTCACTAAATATATGTTTGATGGTAAGAAGTTGTCTACAGACCTCACAAATGGGTGGGTTATCTTTTGCCTTTATATAGCCATGAGTAAGTCTTGTGTGTGCTATTCTCAGTTTGGATAATACCATTCACGTTAGTCCCGTGTCAAGATTACAATTTTTTATTACAGATCTTCACCAATTTTACATTCAGAATCTCAAAATGTGGCCCGTTTAAAATGTATATATTGATATTCTGGCTAATATTGTTCGTTAATGGCCAAAGTAAGTTGGGAAAAAGGGAATTTTATAGGAAGATAAAATTGAAAAATCATTAATGTTTTTCTTACTGTTGGAGATACAAAAAAATGCATAGAACCTGAAAGAGATAAAATGAATTTATCCAATATTTATCTATCTTTTACTGTAAATTGTCCCAAAACTAATCCTCTTCTATCAATAATGAAATTTGATCAATGTACAGTAACATGCATTGTCAAGAAATTTAATTTTCAATTTTAGTGCAAGACGAATCATTCAGTCAGTCTATTTATAAAGAGTTTTCAATTTATATTAAAAGCAGGTAGATAAATGTAAAAAAAATAAAATAAAATGTTTTATGTCTTTCTTTAATTAAAAAAAAAATTCCTATATTTTATTTTGATAACGTAATTTCCGAAGAAAGACACTTTCTTATCAATATGTCAGAGGGAAGACGGTAAAGAACTCGCAATGGTTTTCCAGAGAAGTAATACACGAGGTTTATTTGCCAATGGAAAAAAGAAAAATATATCATTGAAAAGTTTTCCAGCTCTCGGGAAACACAAATAGAATAGGGGAGGGGGAGGGAGAGGAAGCACTGATAAGATCTGCAACGACAGTTTATACCTCAGTTCCCTTGATAAGGTTAACACATCACTTCTCAGTATACTACCCCCTTCTTAGGGGTGAGTTTGCTTTCCTATTTCAAATATAAAGTTTGTCGAGCTTTATGTTTCAGTGCAGGGGGGATAATGTCTCCATTTCAGATAAACATTGCTTTTGCCCCTTTGTATATATATATATATTACCAGGTACTACAAAATGACATGCAACAAAACGGTTGAATATATATTTTATTATAAATCTTTGTTTTTAGGATATGGTATTTATTATATTATTTAATAATTATTTGCAAATGAAATTATTAATTACTTTTTAGAAGGTTCTGACAGAAATATTCGCATAAATTATAATATATTTCGCAGCTCCATTTTAGCTACGCTACTCGTAAATTTTGGTAATACAGTTTAATGCATATTTTCGGAAGGAGTCCATCACGCAGAACTAAGTCTAACTAAATAGATTTCCTGTGGTTCATTAGATGTCTGAAAGAAAACATATTCATATGCGAATGTTGTTGATAATATCGAAAGAGAGACAATAAGATTAATAAATAACAGTAATTTCAGTTCGAGTCTGTATTGTCTGATTGAGAAAAGTGAGTTTAGTGTACAACGTTCTTAGATATATTCATTAATAACAGTACTCTCAGTTCGAGTCTGTATTGTCTGATTGAGAAAAGTGAGTTTAGTGTACAACGTTCTTAGATATATTCATAAATAACAGTACTCTCAGTTCATGCCTGTATTGTCCGATTGAGAAAAGTGAGTTTAGTGTTCTACGTTCTTAGATTTATTCATAAATAACAGTACTTTCAGTTCGAATCTGTATTGTACAATTAAGAAAAGTGAGTTTAGTGTACAACCTTCTTAGATATATTCATAAATAACAGTACTTTCAGTTCGAGTCTGTATTGTCCGATTGAGAAAAGTGAGTTTAGTGTACAACGTTCTTAGATATATTCATAGATTTTCTCCTCAAAAAGAATTTCTATAACACTACTCTTAACGAAGATATTACGGTGAAAATTTTGGATTTTCCTCCACACGGTTTCAGGATGAGAGCCTAAATCCCGCACTTAGTTCCTTTATTTCAAAAGTAAAAAGGCACCTTCAACTCTTTATGTTTAAATCTTAATAATTATCTTTAACTAACTTTTTTTTTTTAATTTTTCAGTCTCTAAATATTAAAAAATTACAATATGTTCTGTTATTTTTTTTTAATTCTAAGAATAACGAAACTATTGACCATTTATCTCAAAATTCCCCCTTCCTCGCCCAAATTAAGCAAAAAATAAAAGGAAAAAAAAGGGTAAAATATCAAATTTTCTTTATTTATTTCAAAATTATACGTCATACGTATACACTCATACACACACACACACATATATTATTTTATTTATTTATATTTATACGCCCATTGCCAACCCCTTTTGACAATCCTTAATGAAACATTTTAATTCTTTTTAGTTTCCACAACTCCTGTGTGACTGACTTTTGTTCTTCTTATTTCTCTATGGAAGTCATGGAATATCTAAAGGTGAGGCCACCTCGTTCTGCACAACATCTCCTTGTTGGATCTGCTGCTTGGCGCATCTTTGCTCTGTTGGAAGATCCGAAAGGAACTCCTCGGCTAAGGCCGTGCCCTCCCCCCCACCCCTCGCCGTTCACCTTTAAATTAAATTGTTTGATTATTAGATTTGAAAATATTTCTCAAAGGGAACAAGTTCTCATGTTAAAGGGGAATATTTATTAAATGTTTTTCTACCCCTAAACATCAGAAGCTTGATAAAATGAACCTTTACAACGACCGAAGCAGAATTTGAGATAGCTGTTATGTACAAAGTAGTGCCTTCGGCCTCATCTTCGGGATGGGTATTATTTTTAGCTAAGCGTCGCTCAAAGAGCCCTTCTCGCCGGGGGAATATGTTTTACCTACATACATGTTAGAAGGGGGGGAGGGGGAGAGAGAGATAACCCGGAGAAAAATTTTCATAAATTATTCAAAAAGCCCCTTACTAGAAAAGGAAGGAGAAGAGCCTGCGAACTCGCGATAAGTCGCCCAGTTTATGCGGGAACACGTACGAGATATACTCAGATATCCTGTCGATATAGGCTCTTAGACGCACGAGCTCCGACAGTCAAGATCCTTCTCGCACACAACAGGAGGTAGCTTGTTTCCCACCGCTGAAAATAACTCGGGGGAAAGCGAGGATAAGCTCCCCTCCCTCGAGGATAAGTGTATCGCCATATGCATAAGCTCGAATTCCCCATGTTTATAAACAGCTTCGCAGCTTCTCCCTTCGTCGTCGGCGGTATCGGTGTGCGGATGAAGTGATCGGCTGTATGAGTGGGTGGTTATGGCGGCGAAAGAGCCTCGTTTGGGACTCTCATTGTTCCAGGGCACAATGAGTTCGGGTTAGGTCTAGGCCGACCCAGTGCCGAGGCAGCTTAGAACAGGGTGGCTACTCCTCGGACAGCCCATTCCTCCTTGACCCAAAGTGGATAAACGGCACCTAAGAATAATAAACTTTTTATTAATTTGGGCAGAATGAAAGAACTAAAGTATTTGATAAGATATATCTTTATATTTTTCTTTTTCACATATTAATATCTTGAGACGCTACGAAGATCATCTTAAAGAAGTATATCTGAACATTAGGCAAACTTTGTAATAAATTGTCCAAATACAGATAAAATCACATGGATAGAAGAAAAAAGATAGTTTTGCACATTATATCAATAATTGCTATCATAATGCGTATTATAATATTTAAAATTAAACATAATATATTTGATCAAATTTAACGAAAAGGGGTTATTAGTAAAATATTTAATAATGAATGATCCAGGATTGGGTGAATTAAATACTTTTTTTTTTAGATTTTTTCCAAAGTTACTGTTCAGTCTGTGTTTATAGTCAAAGTTTTTATAATAATGTAATTTTTAATAGAAATCAAAATAGGCAGAGAGACACTTGATAGAGTGTTTAAGTGAAATATTTTTTCCCAACTACGGATTTGTGATTCTTGTTATTTTATTTCACAGATTTTTTCAATAACATTATCTCTAAGCTAGGAGCGTGAGAGAAATTACTTAAATCTGAAAGTGAAGTGCGGGGAACTAGAAATTATTCTCACGCCCTCGGCGATGTAGTTGGTTAACGCACCCGTCCGGATAGTGGGAGACCCATGATTTATCCCCGTCGGAGGAAGACTGTTTTTTTTTCTATTTCCCTGTATGATTCAAATAAAAAAATTAACTTAATTTTGTTTTGATGAAGATCATTTAATTATTATTATTCTTAATAAAATTAAGCTGGAGAAATTAGTGAGGGTTTTAGCCAGGCACAGAAAAATAAAATACTTTAAAATTTTTGGGTAATTATTTTATTATTACGGACGTTTCGGCTTAACTTGTGAGTCATCATCAAGGCGATAGTAATATCTGGGGAGATCTCCGAGGGAGGTTTATGGTCACATCTCGGAGTGCAGAACTAAACTGGTTTAATTAATTTAAATATTGCATTAATTTTTAACTTTTGTTTTGTCAAAGTATGTTGGTGTATAGACAACCCCCAAATTTACGGTTAACGCGATTCAAACGCTTGACTATGCTAAAGGCCTTCCTCGACGTGAGTTGCCCGGGTATGTTTCCCAGACTGTGGAAACCCCATCTGCACGAGAGAGAGTCAAGACCCTCAGTCCCGAACGGTTCTCCGCAAATGACGGAACAGAAGTGGGACTTCCTTGTCGTAAAGACACCCTCTTCCTGGGCGGACTGAAAGGGAAACCTCCCTGTTTGTGGGGGGGTTATTTGCCCTCGGTACACACTCCTCAACGAGATTGCGTCATTACTGCTCATCCCCCCCCCCAACCCATCCCGTTAGCGATCGGAGGGAGCGGTTTTTATTTGTGACGTTCAAGGCGTGTCAGAACAATCCCCCCCTCAATATTACAAATCCGATAGCCTTCAGGAAATAATGAGATTTCTTTCTAATTCACCAGACGTCAAATTTATTTGACTCCATCATCTCAATAAGAAAATTACTCTTCCAAGGAGATTCTTGAATGTCATTACTTCTAAATTCCTTTTATACAGGGATAGAACTGCGGCATTACCTTAAATATAGTTATATGAGAAACTTAATGATTTTGTTCATTGACGCTTGGAAAAAATAATTATTTTTAGGGGTTCTTGACTTACAGTACAAAACTATAACACATTATATCTTTTATCCCTTATTTATTTATTACATTCTGTTAAAGAAAAACATTTTGTAATTTGATTACAATGAAAAGTAAAATAAAATTTAAGCATTTAAGCTTTGATATTTAAAGAAATAGATAATTTAATTAACATTCCTTGTTATGGAAAAAATTATAAAACGTAACAGGTATTAACTGGAGTTTCCTAAAATTTATAATCTGGTACATTAATTGAAAAAAATTCGGAAAAAAAATAACGATTATACTAACTCGTGGTAGGGAATTAAATATGTATTTAAGATTGCTGATTTTTTATTTTTGACTGATCCTCACATTGTTCCTTTTCTTTTAACATTTTGGCTTGTATATGAAATTTGTATTTATGTACTCCTTTCATGAAACATGGAAAATATGCTTAGTTTTCGCAGCTCCTGTGTTATGGTGGCGCAAACCTAGCTCTCGATGTAGAAAATAAGTAAATTTACCATTTCATCTTCCGGGTTGGACCGAGTCAAATTGTTCTTATTTGCCGAGCTTTCGCACATCATGTGATGGCTTCTTCAGGGCTGAAAAGAGAATG
>KZ810275.1:24843-42467 GCA_000696205.2 Oncopeltus fasciatus
TTAGACCTTGCATTTTTATATTATGACTATAATATATATTAGTGTGAAGGAGACTTCTTAGAATTATATTTTATTTTATTTTATGTATATTTTAACTTTTCCTAATTAGGATTGACAAAAGTATTAAAATATATTTAGGAGATTAATCTTCGTGATTGAAGACTCCCAAAAGAAATTTATTGAGGTGTAAAGTTATTTCTCATTAATTAAGATTTTATTGCCACAACCAATGAATTATTAACATTTTCGGAGAAAAAATTTGTGGCCTCCATCCCAGAACGTTTCCTCACAAAGGCTGTCGTTCGAAAGAGTAAATTATAAAGAAATTTCATTAATTCAGCAATGAAAGAGAAATATAATTTGCTTCAGCTAATAAGTAGAAGTTCCTTCCTGTACTCCCCTCTCATTCAACTATATGTGTATGACAAATAATCAATTGTATTGAATGATACAATATCTTATTTTTCTATTGGTATTCGATGTAACCTTTGATACTTCATCTCGACCCCACTAATCGCCGTAAATTTCCAATTTAAAAAAAAAAAATTTTATTATTATTACAAAAAAGCTCATTTTATATATCTTTTTTATAAATAGTTTTCGATAATAATATTTAGCATAGATATACTGTACAAAATAAAATAAATGCTAGCTATTATATAACTAACTGTTCCCTTCCCTTTTCTCCATTCATCTGAGGCCCTGTCCTTCAACTACAATCATTACAGTGGTGTTATTCCCAAATTTGATGCTAGAATCTTTTTTTTTTTTTGTGACAGCCTTAGAGGAGAATAGTTGATTTAAAGCACACTAGACCACACCATGACCATTATTGTTTGTTATTTATTTTGTTCGTATTATTTTTAAAAAATTATTGCGAAATTATTTTAAAATGGTCAACTAAACCACCTTTTTATGTTCTACATTAAGTAAAATCAATTTGATGATTCTTTAAAATTGTTTTATGAGAAAAGTTTAGAAAACATGAAAGGTAGAAATTTTAATTTTTTAATGGGGAAGGATTGGTCGGGGATTCAGTTTTGGGGTTTGAATTAGTAAAACTTTTTTTGTAAACTTTCGAATTATTTCTAATGTTTCGGCCTAAATTCCAAGCCTCCATAAGGGCAAAGGGGGTAATGGAGAGAGAGAGAGAGAGAGAGAGAGAGAGAGTCATCTACTAAATGCCTAAATTTTGTGCTTATTACTCATAAAATACTTCTCACTCATGATTTTGTAAAGCAGAAGCAGGAGACATTGTCAATAATAAAAACTTTTGTTGTTTACTTATTAGTTTCTATTCATTCCAATTCCAATACCTAATCCCAGAAAAATCAATCCTCATAAATAATCCTTTATTAAAGGGGGCAGATAATCCTTTATTAAAAAATACATTTGTTAAATTTGTGTGTTTTGGATCTACCTTGACCGAACCCCAACTAAAATCATCCTATAATATCTACGGTCAACAAACTCTCCTTTTGAACATTCCTCAAAAAGTTCAACGTTCAACTAGCTATCCCCAAATTTAATTTTTTTAATAAATATGTTAAATATTTAATATTGTAAATCTTATACTTGAGGACTTCTTGACTGTGTTCCAGCGGGCAATCTAGATGAAGCCTTCTTTATCTTCATCTTAATTATTTTTCTAAATATCTATAATTTTTGTAATGATTTAGGAGTTCTTTCTTTACATTATAGGATAAAATTTACCTATGTATATAAAATTGTGCTACTTCTGCCTGTTTCATATGAATTGGTATTTCGATAGTTGCATTTGGGGGGTCTTTGGATGGAGAAGAAGATCCAGAAAGACGGCCATGTCGAGGAAGCAGACATGGCGGGGCAGTTAGCTAGTTAGTGCCTTACCTAGCGGCCAGGGAGGGCTAGCGTCGGCGGTAATCTCACCGCGCCTATTATATTTATTAGGTGCAGTTAGGCAGGCCGTACTCTGCCAACACCTGCGGCGAATCGTGTTTATGTGGAGCAACGGCCACAGGTAAGCGGGGCCCGAACCCTAACTGACGTCGGACAGGGGGGCGGGGGTGGAGAAAAAAATAAATAGCCCCCTGTACGTGACGTGAAATCACCCCCGGAAATCATCATCATTCGGAGGGCGGGGGAAAAAATAAACTTGTTAAGATAGAAGGACTTCTAGGGGTAATGTTCAGCCAGCATCTCTGCTCTAAAAAAGGTAAATAATAATCGCAATTTATAATGAAAAAAAAAAAAAAATATCACTGACAAAAAATATATTGAAAATGTAAAGCTTTTAATGATTTTTTCCTAGAGACTATATTTGAACTAAAGACACGACACTGACAAAGATATTTTTAACTCCTTCATAAGGAAAAAATTAATTAGTGAGTATCGGAATGTTCGCAATCTAATGAAAATTTTATTGGTAATAAAATAGACACAATTTGTGAGCTTTTTAAAAATTTATCTCTGGAATTCCTTAATCTAAGTAGGTTTTCCATATTACATTAAATATGTGTACTTATTAAAAGAGTAAATGATACATGTAATTTAATTTATAAGAAGGGGAGAGGCCCAACTATCGTAGTAAATTCGTAAATTTATTACTTAACAGGCGTTATAGCAAGAACCCTATAGATAATCAATTTTAGATTAAGATTTTGCTCTTATTATGTCCTCTAAACTTTTTCGTAACTCAAATAAAAAAGAGGTAAACGATACTTAGATAATTTTAGTTGGTGTTCGGTCAAGGTAGATCCAAAAAACATAAATTTAAAAAATGTATTTTTTAATGAAGGATTATCAGTGATGGAAATGTGAACTTAGGGACAGGACGTCCTCCCTCATCTTCATGATAGACAATGTAAGCCTAAACGTTGGCAGATAATCCTTTATTAAAAAATACATTTGTTAAATTTGTGTTTTTTGGATCTACCTTGACCGAACCCCAACTAAAATCATCTAAGAATAATATCTACGGTGAAAAAAAAAACTCTCCTTTTGAAGTAAACGATAGTATTTATAAAACAATTAATTCGAGGAAATAGAATATTTATCTGTCCCAGCCAGTACTCGAACCCGGATCTCCTGCTTTCCGGGCTGATATGTTTCCATTACACCACCGGGACAAGCTAGATAACATTAAATTCCCAGTACACTATCGAAAGTCTAACCCACGAGAAAGACCATTACATCGTCTTATGCTCTAAGAGATGTATATACTCGTAGGTTAGACTTTCGCTAGTGAGTTGGGAATTTAAAAGTTATATAGCTCGTCCCGGTGGTGTAATAGTTAGCATACCGACCCGGAAAGCAGGAGATCCAGGTTCGAGTCCTGGCTGGAACAGATAGATAATATACCACAATTAAATTAATATTTATAAATAGTATTTGTCTTCCGCTTTCTCCACACTTATTTCAACCAAATATGAATTCATTGAACATTTTACAATAAAAATTAGAAATACTAAATTTATTTTCTGTATTTANTAATAACTTAAATTTTACCTGTATTTTTTTTTTTTAATTCTCATAATGAAGTTATTTAGATTCAATTTTTGTCACACCCTAGACTCCCTACTCTATAAATCGATTTTATATATTAACAAACTCATCTATTTGGTTTCAAAACCTATCCCTTTGTACCAAAAGTCATATTGTCCTTAAAGTATAAATTATTTATTTTTTAAATCGAAATAACAATTATTTTTATTAATTAGTAAGAGGATTCTCAGGAAAATTCGGATAGTTAAATGTATTATTATACGTGATATACTTGTTATTAAATTGCTGATACAAAAATCTTAAACTAATTATATAGTTTATTTTTAAAATTTATTGATAAATAATTGATATTGATATATTTAAATCAATTTAAAATGTTTTATAACAGAATAGAGATAAACTGGTATTAAAATCTAGTCAAAACAAATTGTAAAATAATTCTTAGTCGTTTGAGAACATTTGTTCTTGAGGAAATGTATTTGTTGTATTTCCATATAGATATATATATAATCTTCCTCATGGAGAGTAGACGGCGACTAACACTATAGTGTAAATTTTGACATACCACACTCCCTGACAAGTTTGCGAGTACCATTAGTGGTCGTTGGAAGGCATTCCTTTTCTCCAACGTCGTATCTTCTCTGATAAATTCCTTATACCAAAGCGTGATGCACTGGTTAAGGACACCTATCCTTTCTTATTTAATAATTTCACGAGTCACTGTGTTTATTAAGTATTGAGTATGATTAAAACATATACAGTCTTTTAAAATCTTGAATTATATAGAATGGTCATTTTCTTNTTGCTTTGGAATTAAGAGCATCATCAACAATGTACGCTTAGCTTGTTCACTTTCTGCTATAGATGACCCTTTATTGACATTTTTTTTATTTTCGGTTATCTCAATGAAGTTTAAATAATAAACTAACTTCTATAGATTTATTTTACAAAAAAGCACGGTAGTTAAGATACTAGACTTCTTAGGCAAAGGCCCCAGGTTTAATGCTCAAAATGTAAAACTTGTTTTTATATCTGTGCTTCTGTAACAGAGGATACTGGAACATTAGCTCTGTAACATTAGCTCCTAGGAAACGACTAGCCTTAAGTGGAAGAAACCAGACGTCTTCTCTGGGCCTCTTTTCTTTTTTTTTTTTTTTTTTACTCTAAGTGATTATCCATTTATTTTTACAAATTTCTTATTCATACGAGTAGATCCACTGGCGTCTCTCACTGGAATTTTCCAAAGCAAAAATCCTACTATTTAGATGTAATTAAAAAAAAACAAAAACGGAATAGATTTGTTTTAAAGACATTGTATGACGTCGTCAACCTAAGGTAGCTTATTCTTTTATCATTTTTTTTTTTCGTCTAGTCTCTTTTGGACTATTACGGAGTTCATTGCAGCCTGGACTCAACTCCTTGACCTACCGTTCGCTTGGGTTGATCGTCGCTCTCTGGGGTACCTTATTTTTGTTCCCTTTGTTTAGCGTGTTCAGAAGCTACCTCTGCTCATAGGCCTAGTCGTTCCTCCTGCGATATCTGCGAGTTTCGTCAAACTGCAGATTGCGGCAGATGGATGAGTGACGGCAGGTGAGAATGGCGCGGATCGAGGTAGCCCAATCAAGTCGCGTACCTAAGACTGACTGGTAGTTGGAGGGATGTGCTCGGCTTGATACCGTTCCCCGAAGCCCCAGGGTGACACACAGGGAGCGAGGCGAGAGGAATGTGATCAGAATCGCAGCCAGGAGGCGATTATTAATTCTGGAAATGTAGCACTGGATTGATTGGGATGCAGATCAGGGAGCTTGCAGGCTGACGCAGTAACCCCCCCTGCAGATTTATTGTTGGGTTACATCCTGTTTGCTCAGCCCTATAGCTAGAAATGGAAACATTTACGAAATCTCTCATTTACCTCGGCTCTCCAAACCTATAATGAAAAGAAAAAAAATCCCCTCTCTCTCTCTACTTTTAATAATTGTGGTCTATTTGTGAGGAGTCTATAAATGGAGATTTTTGACCATAGAGATTATTAGTAGAGTATTTGTTGGGTTTCCGTCAAAGTCAATTTTTTAAAATGTATTTTGAATTATCTGCCGACGTTTCGGCTTACTTTATAGCCCTTCTTCAGGGCTATCAAGAAAGTGAGAGAGGATTTGTTGTCATCTGGATCAAATGTTCATGACTGGATGCACAATGTAGGCCGAAACGTCAGAAGATAATGAAAAATACTTTTTTTTTATTTATCAAACTTGACTGAGCCACAAGAAAATATCTACTGTTAGAAAGCTATTTATGATAAGGCGATTTTCCAACATTTATAAGGAGATTTTTAAAAATATTTCAATGGAATCGAATAGAAAAACAACCTATCCTTTGGCTCTTAAGATGGTGGAATAAATAGTATTTAATTTTAAAAGGCCCGACATTTAATTTTTAAGAGCCACCGTTAACTAAAGATTTCTTTGATTAAGTTTAGATTAAAAAGCTTATTTCATCTAACAAGCCGCAGTGAGAAATTAAGTTTTGATAATAATTGATTTTAATGTAGTTTTTTTTTTTTTTTAGAACTATGAAATTTAATTTAAATATTTGCTTAAGTAAAATACAATTTGTTTTTCTGATCAAGCATTTGCCCACAAATTGCGGAGGTCATATGCCTGGTTGGATTGGAATTATTAATGGCGCTAGGACTCAGGAACGAATATATAAGAAGTGTAATCCTCTTCTTTCATTATCTTGTCTAATAATCATTAAGAACATAGGGAGTGTCTCATCCTTCCCCCAGATAGAGATTTGTGAGAGAGAGAGAGAGAGAGAGATATTTGGAAGAAATCGTACTGACAGAGAGAGCGAAAATGACGAATGCTTTACAAGTGACAGCTAACTTTGCTTTCCTCACTCAGGGAGTTCTGTTTTTATAAAATTTCTCTTTTACTTCGCCTCATGATCCTTTTTTTATCAAAATTCGGCGAAGGTTCCCATCAACGGCTAAGTTTTCGGAATTAATTCTGAAGATAGAAAATGATGGGAGGGTGCATTAAAATTATCAATTTTTAGTGCAAGGGAACAGATTAAAAATCTAACTGTCCCAGCCAGGACTCGAACCTGGATCTCCTGCTAACCGGGCCGGTGCATTTACCAATTACGCTACCAGGACAAGTCTGATAAGTTATTAAATTTCCCGCATTAGTGTCGAGAGTCTAACCTCCGAGGCCGACGAATATATCGTCTTATGCTCGGAGGAGCTGACATTGTCAAGCTGTTTAAATGACTCTCGATTTTCTTTTCCTTTGCACTAAAAATTGTTAAAATTTACATGGGATTAAATACCACAAAAAAAATTTATAATAATTAAAGCATTAAAGTTATGTTTACTAACTTCGCTTTTCTGGTACCTATTTCTACACGCTTGACCATAACAAGACGAAGGTTCAACGTAATGGGGGTGTATTATTAATTGAGGGTAAAAGAAAATAGGCGTAAATCTATGAATGCAAGCAATAAGTCTAAAACAAGAGATTTTATTAGACTTCGATTTACTTGGCCCTTGCTTCCTCCACTCTGAGATCTACTTCTTTTCAAGAATAGAATTCTTGATATTCTATTGACATATCGTTTTAAAATATTATGAATTAATAAGGTCTTCTATTTCGCGAATGACGTTTCCAGGCTGTTTTGGCAGGAATACTTTGTGCTTTATCCGGGCTGTCATCATTTGAGTGCAAGCTGTAAAATACAAGAGTCCATCGGAATGATTACTCGCACATCTCTCTGATATAAATGTATATAGATCCAATTCATACATGTTGCAAAGATAGAGCATGTACGTCTGTCTGTTCTGCATATACCGTATGGCCTGGAGCTATCATCAGAGTTATCTCGCGATTTGACGGAACAATCACCGTTAACTTCACAGAGAAATAAAATGTGCTTCATAAATAAATATCATGTAGTTGATTGATTTACCATAATTTCACAACATAGTGATTTATTCAGATGCA
This sequence comes from Oncopeltus fasciatus, assembly GCA_000696205.2. Lineage (NCBI taxonomy): Eukaryota > Metazoa > Arthropoda > Insecta > Hemiptera > Lygaeidae > Oncopeltus > Oncopeltus fasciatus. The sequence continues at coordinate 32,328 of KZ810275.1, forward strand.
ATTAAAGTAATTTTTTTTTAAATGTCAACTAATCATATAACTCTTTATTAAAACAAAATCAGTCTGTACATTTTCTATACATTATAATTTTTGATGGGGTACATTGTTGTCCTTGCTCATCTATTCCGGGACGTAACCCGTCCTAAGAGAGGAGCCCAGGTTAACCCGCGATAGACTATCTGGCACCCATCTTCTTCTTATCCTAGGATAAGAAGGAGACTAGGCAGGGAGTCAAGGAGGGAGTGAGAGGGGGAGAAAAATGCCAGTGCATTCACTACCTTGATATTTTAGCTAAACTGACTGGAGTAGGAGGTCCCTTGGCCACCTCCTCTTGAGGCGTCAGGGAGTGTGCTCGGGATGAACGTGGGATGCCACGTGGGAGAGGACTAGAGGATTTTGATGTCCTTGGAGGTTTGTGTGGAACTTATTAAACCTGGAGGGGATGAGCTCGGAAACAAAATGTACTTGCAGGTCAGAATGGATGGTTTTATTGGATACGTAGGGAGGAGTGTTGAGGATTGTGCGAAGGACTTTGGACTGGAACTCCTGGATACAACCAATGTTTCCCACAATTCAATACTATATGTTCAGATAAAAAATCTTTATTTTTACTTTACTAAAATAATATATATTTAGGGCTTATTCGTGAAAATTTAAAATCGCCAAAAAGATTTATTCGTTCACTCATTGTACCCAGAACTTAGCCATCTATGAGACACCAAAAAATTTATAAATTATATGTATAATACATTATGATATAACATTTTAACAAAAACCGGTATTAAGAAAGATGTTCACTTACATGGGGCGAACATACTAAAATTTAAAGACATGAATTGACGACAAGGACTCCTATACAGACTTAAGAGTTCCAATCTTACGATAGAGAACAAACTGACGCTCTACAAAACCTTATTACGACAAATTTGGACTTACGGAGTAGAAATATGGGGTGCCGCCAAGCCTTCCAACATCCAAAGAATCCAGTCCTTTCAATCCAAAACCATAAGAATAATGTTCACGTAGGCTTCGACGGTCGTCAGAAGTATTTACCGTTTCTTCTTCCGGGTTGGACCGTGTCAAATTGGTGTTATTTGCCGAGCTTTCGCACATCATGTGATGGCTTCTTCAGGGCTGAAAAGAGAACGCTTTGCCGAGCTTTCGCACATCAAAGAGAGAATTCTCTTTTCAGCCCTGAAGAAGCCATCACATGATGTGTGAAAGCACGGCAAATAACACCAATTTGACACGGTCCAACCCGGAAGAAGAAACGGTAAATTAAGAAAGATGTTAAAAAATGTGATTTCGAGCGTTTTGTGGACCTCTTTTTCTTTTTTTAAATATAGAAACTAAATTCTGTATTCATGCGTTCCATTGCAAACCCATGACATTTTTAATTGAAGTTAGATGAGAATAACTCTCACTTTTATAACAAAAGTAATATCAACATTGTTATTTGAGTTACGAAAGCTTTTACAGAACGAAATATGTGAAAAATTAAATTTTCTAACGTCTAAGCTCATACAATTTTATGAAGCTTTCCCCTCTCTTCCTTCTCTGCTAAACAGTCAAAATTTTAGTAGTACACTTTACGCTCATTGTCCCCTCATTTAACATAAATTTTGACATTTATTCTTATTTATGTCCAACTTTAAAGAAATATGGGGAATGAGCTTCGATCGCTCTTCTAATTTGTCTTCTCCCTAGCTATTAATTTCTTAAATAAACTGCGTAAAGACACCCCCCAAAAGAAAAAAAAAAAACGTGATTCGAGAATTCACAATTATAGCGATTACCACTTCAAAACATTCATGGTTTTTATAGTCTTTTTCATGCTGTTGTATTTCGTATTTATGTCATGCTGTTGTTCTTCGTATTTACGCCACACTTCGTAGCAATGGCTCTTGAAATTGAGGTGGACGTTATCTGACGACTTACTCAAGTTGCGTTGTCGTACATTGCCCCGCATGAGGGGCAGTCAACTGTGTGGATGAAAGCAATATTCTTGTCACACATTGTCCGTACATTTTTTTAAGCACTAATGAGCATCAGCTGAAGTGCAGAGACAACTGACGTGTTGCTTCGAGTGCTTCAAGTCCTGCGGAGAAAAACCAATCTCTTGTCCAGGTCATTGTGATGAGAGTATTGTGCGCACATGGTTCGAGAGCCATCTCTAATTGGCTTGGTGAAGTGATGGAACGTTACCATGAGACTCTAGAAATCCCATTGTAAAGACAATATGTTCCACTTGTCCTGAGATTCGTACGAAACCTTTCGTAAGCTAATGAAGTCATACTTAACACAAACCAATATCAATTTTTTTTTTTTTTTTAGCCTTCTTTCAACGACTTGGGATCGTGGAGGGGCAATCTACAATTTGCCACCCCATTCTAAACATCCATGTACGGGACAAGCCTTTATTTATAGATAAATAAAGCTAGGCGGGATTTGAACCCGCAGCGTCAGGAATGTGAGACCCGAGCTACCCTGACGCTCCGATCAAACATTTTATTTGCTGATTCAATGTTCTCAGGATATTTAGTTGATGTTTGAGGTCTAATAAAATCTTTGAAATAAATTATTGACGCTTTTCTTTGGAAGCGTGATAACTTCAAGTATATTATTCTTTACAACAGAATCCAAAAAGTTTCCAGAACTTTGTAGTCTGATTTGTACCTTAAATCCTTGACGAGTCAAAAACTGCGCTAATAGAGCAAATCGTCTACTTATGCAAAGAAACTATACTTTCAATCTTTAAAACCTTTCTAGCATATACCATATAACTATCGAACGTAACCTCCCTCAGAAGAGGGCTTAACTTTAGAACATGGAAATCGGACTTCGTACTTCCAATGCAAATTCTCATTATAATATTTTTATTTTGGATTACTTAAAGCTTCCATAAAATTCAAATAAAAATTCTTAAGGGACCATTTTTATTTAAAAACACTAGTATATCATATATAATTCTAATGAGAAAATTAAAGAAGATATTTAAAGTTGTATTGTTATCAATTGGATAACTTAATTTCCTTGGAAAAGTTGAAAAACGGTTACAAAAATTCATACTCAGAGATGTCTGTGAGAGATCTCAAGATGTTTTCTATGTTTTTTTTGTAAAAGAAAATTGGCATGTGAAATTTACGAATAGAAAAAAAAGTGTTAATAATTCAAAACAGTTGTACTGGCAACATACATAGAGTTACATCGTTTTATCGTAAGCGTTGTCACAATATTTATTTTAACTCAATAAACTCACTATTCAAAAACATTTATTATTAAATTGAAAATTCTCAATTCCTCAATTTATTTGTCATTTAGATTATCAGATGGCAAAGAGTGAATATTTAGTTGAATGCTCTACTTGTTAAAATAATTTATTATTTTAATTGTATTATTACCCACATTAGAAATATTCCTTTAATAAAGGAAGTGACTAAGGAGTGAAAGGCTTGAAGGGAATGTGCACTTAGGATTACCTCCTGACATAGAAGGAAATCCAAACAACATCCTGATTTTAACAAATTTAGTCCAAGGGAACAGAATAAAAAATCTAACGGTCCCAGCCAGGACTCGAACCTGGATCTCCAGCTTTCCGGGTCGGTATGTTAACCATTACACCACCTGGACGAGCTAGATAACTTATTAAATTCCCCGCACTAGTGTCCTGGCTGGGATTTTTTTATTCTGTTCCCTTGCACTAAAATTGTTAAAATTTACGTGGGATAAAATACCACAAGAAAATTTATATTCATCTAGATATTACTATGGTCGCCTTTGTTTACCTGGTTTTAAATGAAATACAATAAGATACACTCTAAGATGATTTTAGTTGGGGTTCGGTCGAGGTAGATCCAAAAAAACACAAATTAAAAAAATGTATTTTTTTAATGAAGGATTATCTGCCAACGTTTCGGCTTACATTGTAAGCCATCTTCAGGGCTGTAGAAATACAATGTCATGAGAATACAGTAATATTTGAAATTAGTATAATAGAGAATTATAATATAATGTGATATCAAGAGTATGAAAGTAGAAAGCTGTGTAAGACAATTAAAAGTTTATGAAAACAATATTGAAAAAGAACCAATTTGAAAAAAAAACATGCAAACAAACAACTAATTGACAAGAAAAAATTGAAATATCATTAAAGCAGTAATTTGCCACACCTACCTATCATGAAGATGAGAGAGGACGTCCTGTCCCTAAGTTCACATTTCCATGACTGAACATTATGAATTTGTTTTGAGTTATGAAGTAGAAAGGGGAGTGGGGGTAGCAGGTACAAGGCAGGCGGAAGGTGTAAATGTATCTTAGAATCTTAGAATAATATCTACGGTCAACAAACTCTCTTTTTGAACAATAAGATACATATTCGTCGAGTAACTGACCCCAGAGACAGACCGATGACTTTACATACTCTCTGAAAGATTTAAAGATTAAAGATATTATCCCCTGAAATATGTTGGGGTATTCGACAAGATTCGATTTCAGAACCATCTGCTTGGATGGATTATTTGCCAGAAAAAATTGGAGAAAAATATAAAGACACACAACAAAAAACGTATTTTCATTGGAGTGAGCTGATTACTTTATAATAAGAGAGATAACGCCAAAATTGTTTTGCTCTCTGTTTCGAGATATCCAGCCTATATAATTTTCAGAGAGTCTCACATGAAAAAGTTAAAATCTGCCGATGAGGCAGTCACCCGCCAGTCAATTAAATAGAGTCTGATGGGAACGGGTCGATTCGGCCCCCCCGGCTCACTAATCATGCTTGTTAAAAATTAAGCCCCCACTTATTTTTAATATACTCGTAGCCAGCTGCGGGGGTGGGGGGGTTCGCATCCTCATTAAACGGGGCATGTGGGGGTGGACACCCCCTACCCACCCCCTCCACAGTTATGGATGCTCACCTGTTTCCGCATTGCTGCGCTAAGTGGGGTGCCCTGATACGATCCCTCAAATTGCACCCAGTTCAAATCTGTGTGTGAAATTCCGATTGACCAATCTGCAACGTAGGTGGTAGATGGTAGCATGAGAGGATTTTAATAAGAATTGCTAACGTTTTTTTAACTTTTTCAATCCAATACCGAAAATAGTTACAATGTACAATATACATCTTATACTTTTTCACATGATTTCATAGGGCATTGTATTTCAACAGTCCGAAGAGGGCTTACAATGAAAGTCGGCAGATAACAAAAAATATACTTTATTTTAATTGTATTTTCATTTTATCAACCATGACCGAGTCACAAAAAATTATTCACTAATAAATTGCAAAATTATTAATATCTGTGTTAATTTAAGTGTTCTGAGAAAAGGATTAGGATTAGGATCAGGTTATAGGGCGATCAATGGTTATTACGCCCTGACTATTGGGTTAATTAAATTGTTTCATATATGCCTGTTTCTCTTATAATGCACATAAGTTTGGCTACATTGGATTCATGGTTTGCCAGGGGTGCCGAAAGTTGTCTTGGGAGGTATTTAGCATGCAAATAGATTAGTGTATACGGGCATTCCTCGATGAAATGTTGAACGCTCATTTGAGAGCTACATTTAGGGCATATTCGCGGTTGATCTTTAGTGATTAGATGCATGTGGGTAATATTGGTGTGACCTATTCTAAGTCTGGTTAGTACGACTTCTTCTTTTCTGTTCTACCGGTTCGATGTGGACCACTCCTTAGTGGGGTTCTTAATTCTTCGCAGTTTATTATTGGTCGATTCGGACTTCCAGAGAGTGTCCCAGTCCAAATAAGTTTTTCTTTTAAGCCAATTCTTGACATCTCTGGGTTCTACAATGTTTGTGGGTGGGGTGTCCTTAAGGGCTGCTTCTTTAGCTGCATTATCAGCCATCTCGTTTCCCCTTATACCTGTGTATGATGGTACCCACAGGAGTGTTATTGTTTTGTCCTGCTGTTCAAGGGTGCGAATATAATGAAAGAATTTTTTTGTAGGAGACCTTGATTTTTATCATTTTTTATACTTTTTAGAGAAGAGAGCGAATCGCAGCATAAATGTATTTTTCGTCTGATGCAATGGCATGATAGAGAGCTAGGCATAGTGCTTGCATTTCAGCCGTGAATATTGAAGCTATAGGTGGCTTCAGAGAAAATCAGAGAATATGGTAGATTTAAAAGAAAATTTCCTAACGCTTACGTTCTAAATGTTTTTACAGAAGCCCAATCTGAAAAAAGATATTGGGGAGGGAATTGCAAAGGTACGCCTCTCTCAGTCTCTCCTCAACCGGTTGTCCTAAAGCCTGCCACAGACCTCAACTTTACCCTCCATCGTCCTTGACTTGTAAGGTAAATATTGTTATTTACTCTTATGTATGTACATCATATAAATCTGCTTAGATTACGCAACATGTTTAATTTAAGCGTGTAAATGGGATTTCACCGATGTAACCTTCTGTAAGCAAGAGATCTTCAGCGGGGTAATATTGCCTCGTAAATTATTATTAATATAGACATATATATGTATATATATATGCAATATGTCTTAGAAATAATTTGAAATTGTTTACTAATGCAAATTTCATTCCTATGCAAAACAAAATCCAGTCAAGCCCTCTCTCTAAATTTTTCCAATTTTCATATATCTACCAATGGGTGCAGAAAAAGTATAGAAAAAAAGAGCTAATGGATTTGTATATTAATAAAATTTAATATGAACATTTTATTATATGTTTTACTATTTTTTTATAAAATTTCACTTCGCATTCTATGTGTTTTAAAATTATCTTTGCTTGATACTTTCGGTTATTAACTTACAAAATAGTAAACAAAAACCCTGAATTTTAAGTTAAAGAACTAATAAATACGAGTATAAAATACAAATACAATGTAAACTGATGGATGAACTCGTTAATGGCTAAAATACGTCTAATGGCATATTGAGAGGTTTAGATGGAGGCCAAATTTAAAATTATTAGTGGTACGAAAAAATGTATAGAATCTTCTCCCTGGCCTCGTGTGCATATATTATGTATGTATATTTACACACACACCATAAGCACATCGTAACATTTTTCTATTTAAGCAACACAGTGCAATTCTCTGAAACCAAGAAGTGTGAATCATACACACTTACGCACACTATTTACTGTTCTTGGAAATGAAAAATCTAAATTCCAATTTATATAATTCTCTCAAGAAGCAAATCTGAATATATATACATTTATTGTAATTAAATAAAAATGTCACAAATAAAAGTGTTATGAAGTGCTCATGGTGTGTGTGTAAGTACACAAACAAACATATTTATGATTATTTAAAAATTTCTAACATATTGCAATTGAATTGAATTATACCCAATGAAATAATGATCATAATATTTTGCAATATATTATATTTCAGTCTCCTTTCTTTGTTAACATCACATTCAGGACAAAAATTACCTCAGAGCACGCTATTCACTACGAAATGTCTAAGATTAAAATTAATCTGTTTGTATCACTGATTAATTGAAATTAATGATTGATTAATTAAAATTAACTGTTTGGAACAGTTTTGTTTTGAAAATGTCTATTACATCTTCTATAAGTGGACTATGTTCAATTAATTAATATTATATTATACTTAATACCTCTAGACTCCAGAAGTCATTGTTTTATATTGAAAAAAAAAAATAGCAATGGTACGTTGTTCCCTCTTTGATAATGATTAGGCTCCTTTTGAATTGTAACCAGAAGAACCAAAGAAAAAATAATAAAGATTACTCCAGCAAAATTTTATTTGTAAATAGGAAATAATGATATTGCATACCGAACGAAACCAACGGAATAAATTATTGGTAATCGGAAAAAAAAAATCTTTATTCTAAACAAGTACAAATGGTATAGTTAAATTTTCATTACACCTCTTTAATGAATGATGGGTTTGGAACATGGAATAAACTGTGCAATGGACATGTTAGTTCCAGCCTAACGATGGGTAGAGGAAGCTGGATAATTTGTCTGGAATTGATTGAGAAACAATCTAGGCTCATGTCACATACAGTCACACTGGAGGGGCATGGCTGTACTGACTATAAATGAATACGATAATGGTGACGTAGTGGGACATAAAATGGCGGATTTATTGTTTTTCTGCGTTAGCGCGAGTGCTGATTTGATATGCAATGTTTTTTACATGTTAATGCCCAATGAAAGTCGATAGGATGAGGAATTAGACTACAAGAGAAAACTGCACTTACTATGGCTTTGTAGTATTGCGTTATCCCCGCAGGGTCTACAGTTACAATATAACTCATTAGGTAAAGTCTCTTTTGCAGAATGGAAGTCGAAGAGACAATTTTAGGGGCAAATTGTCTCAGGACCGTTGGTGGAATGTCTTTTTTTTCTTTTTTAAGAGAGGATTGTCGGGAATTCGGTCCTGGTAGTTGAACAATCAAAAAATAATTTGTAACCAAAATAGTTTGGTTTATGTAATTCCATATTGATACTTTTTTTTCATTTTTTTTTTTTTTACTACTGCCTTGTAGACTAAAACCTGTTTACGGTGACAAAAAATACTGAGTGTTCATCATACGTTGCATCGATGAGAAAAACTACATCACACATGTAGATATGTTGCAATAAATACATCGCACATGTCTCTTAAAGACAAGTATGATGTATTTATTGCTCATATTTGCTAAGTACTGAAAAATTAGTAAAATAAGAACATATGGAAGAAGATATTATTGAAAAGAGACAATAAATATGCATCATCTCAGTTGATGAGGGAATAGCGTACATAGGATCCCGTGGTGTATGCAACGATATAAGGATTCCTGTAGGATCACAATCATGAGAGAAGCGTACAAAAATATGCTAAGTACTATGGGGGGGGNCTGCACATTGTTTTCACTGACAAGCAAAAACTTGCCGAAAAATACAACAAATCCACCGACCTTTAGGGATCAATTGCTGCTAACCTCGTATCGGATCCTTTTGTTCCCTATTTAGGTGCAATTGCAGGAAACTAAGGCAGTTAATGGCAGAGCTTTTTTGTTTTTTTTATTTTTATAATTTTTTTTTTTTAAATAAATGTTAGCCTCACTTTCAACTACCCCTCATGTAGGGAGGGCTATCTACGGGTTGCCATTCCATTCTAAACATTCATAGCATGGTATAACAAGCTTTTATTTATGAAGAATGCTTGCCCAGATCGGGATTTGAACCCGCAGCGCCAAGACCGGAATTGATCCCTTGCCATACTCAGGCGCCCCCAATTAACTGGCTTTAGGGTAACATAAGCTGTCTCTAACAAAAGAGAACTGATTAATCATTTTGATGCCAAATAAATCGATGAATTATGCTTGTTAGTTCCTTCGGCATAGTCGATATATTTGCCAAGTTCATAGATTTGTTGGAAATCAGCTACCGAAGAGGAAATGCAATACGTTTATAAAAGACGAATTACTTGTGTTTTTTAATATTTTCCTTCGCCTAAATTATTTTAAACCTAAGAGACTTATCTATGACTTAGCTGTGGAAACTCGTGAACTCGTGAGTGGGAACTCTTATGAACTTAGGTGGTCCTTTCGATGCAAAACTATTCTCTAATTTGAGTATTAACAAACAAAACTTGGCACGTTATGTCGACAGAGTCTGACATTATTTTATTATTAATTTTTTTTTCTGAAAGGGAGAATTAGTTAGAAGCCCATTAAATATATTATTGAAATGGGCAAAAGAACGAAGCATTTCAATTCCCTGATAACACTTGATGTTTAATCCTGAGGATTAATCAATGAGCAGGCATTGAAACGAGGGAGATCTAGTCATTTAATAAATTCCTCAATGACTCTGGTCCTAGTTGTTTGTATTCGTAAATTCTATGATGAAGGAGCTACGTCAAATTAACAGATTTTTCAAATTTTTCTAAAAAGGGAATTGTTAAATTTTATCTTTGAAGCCAGAAAGGTCAATGCGAGCATGAGTTAGCCAGTCAGACATCTTAGACATCAAAATATTCTAGTTAAGTTGTTACATATATTTTTCAATTAGTAATTAACATGAAAATTTAAAGAAGAAACATCGTAAATATATTGTAATCTATTAATTTTTCCCAAAAAGAATGAGAAATTAAATAAAATCTTCTTCAGATAAAAGAAACTCTGGTGCCCCCCCCCCCCCCCCCCC
>KZ810277.1:0-22297 GCA_000696205.2 Oncopeltus fasciatus
AAATAAATAAATAAAACATAAGAATTGAGTAAAATAAAGAAAGACAAATTAAAAGCACTCAATGATTACATAATAAATTTAAAGAAGGGAAAATTATTTAGTAAAAGTGATTATCTGAGAAGAATTTAGTTTAGATTATTTAAATAGAATTTAGAAATAAAAGATTCTGTTTTGTCTTGTCCTTGTATTAAATTAGATTTTAGTAACACTTTACACATTACATATTCAAATAAATATCACATATAACTCCATTTAAATATCCAATATTTGACATTAATACTTAACATAAATTTATATGGAACCCTCCCCCCTCTTGTGACCTTAACATTTGTAATAAATAAATAGTTCTCTCATTTTTTTTGCTCCATTGCTAATGAAGACAAATATGACATAAGAAAATATTCATAGTAAGATATAAGTATAATACTAATAATTTAAATTGAATACAGGTATAATTAAATAAAAAAAAGAAACTTTAATATGCCATCCATCAACAATTTAACTTGCTAATAAATATCATTCATAAATTTAAAAATTTCAGTTCATCAAGAGAGTGTCCTTCACTACAGAGTAGTCTCATATAAGTTGATCTACTGATCCACACAACAATTTTTCTAGGGAGGGAGGATTCAGGGGATTTTTGTCCATTGATCAAAAACCCAATGGGCAGAGAAAATGCACAAAATATTCAGTAGCCATTTTGCTTGGATAACTCTAATCTACTGAGTTATGTGCAGTATTCTCCGTGGGAACTAAAATTTCCTCTATTTTATTCTTTTTCAATCTTATTGGTCATTTTTTTTTTGTTTTAAACAATAGATTTGGCTAGTCTATCTGACCATAACGTATTAGAGATGGGTGAAAGAGAGAAGAAAGGTAATTTAAAAAAAAAATTGGAGAAATCCTTGTAAAAAGACAGGAGCCTGTTTGTAAAAGGTCTAGAAAGGGATGAATCAGAAAAAAACAAGTGCTTAGGAACATAGGTAAGTAAAGGATAGGATTAAGAAGGATAAAAAAGTAAGAGTTTTATTGCAAATTTTTGGAAATAAAAGTGAAGGAACATTAATTAAGAGAGGAGAAAAAAGGCTAGGAAAGATGGGGGGGAAAAATGTCACACAGGAATTGTGTAATCTAAGCAGATTTCCTATGTTGGATTAAAGATGAATATAAGTAAGATTAAATAATGAAATTTAATTTATAAGTATACCAGGTATCAAACCTGGTAATCATACCAGATATCATACCTGGCAACATACTTGGCAATGAATGTAAAATGTATATCATAATGAGGAGAATGTAAAATGTATACCCACTAAAGTAGTAGGGGGAATCACTCATCCATCATAGCTACATTCATACATTTTTTTCTCAATAAGTGTTTTTAAATTACTTTTTTCACTTATTATATTCTAGAAACTTTTCTGTAACTCAAGACAACTGAGATATGATTATAAATTTTGGTCACCCCTTAAACTCATACTTCCCCTTTACTGATTTCAACCAAAAATAAATAAATTTAGAGACTTGCAATAAAAAGTATAAATACCTAATTTGATTTCTACACTTTAAAAATTAGACGACTCCCTCTGCACTTGAAATTACTTTCTTAAACAATTTTTTTTTTTTGTAATAAATTTAATTTTAGCATCTCTGGTTTGTTGAAATTTTTCAGTAGTTCTTTCATGGTACCAATGTGAATAGCTTTATTTCCATAAGGGAAATCTACTGAAAAGAGACTAATAAGGCAATAAAGAGAACTAGGAGGATGGGAAATGAGGAGAATTAAAAGAGATATAAGGAATCTAAGAGAGAATACAAGAAAGTAACTGGGAAATGTAAGGAAGAGAGATGAAGAAATTCTAAGGAAAAATAGAAGAGAGGGAAAGAGATGTCTCAAGGGATGGTCAGTTAATGAATAATGGCTAGTACAGGCCCTAGGAAGCTGGGAGCGGTCAGAAAAAGAGACAGTGAATTGAGGATGGTGGCATTATTAAGTCTATTGTGGAAGCATATCTAGAAATGTGGGCAACCCAGCAAAAATATGGTATTAGAAAACCCAGAAGAGAAGGAAATGGCACACTGGAGTAAGCCAGCATTCCATAGGATAAATTTTATGAAAATTTATACTTAATTATTTCCTTTAATATTTCTAATTAATTTTATTATTTAAAAATAAGCTGTTTCAAATCAAAAAGTTTGCCTTTTTTGGAGAGAATATTTTTTCTTTTATGTACTTCTATATTGACACTCTTGATATAAGTTTCATTTCTAAAAGTGTATACACATTGGTTACCTCAATAAGATGATTTCTACAAGTCCACATACCAGCATCTTTCAATTTCGAAGTTAGAGGGTTTCAGTCATTTGATATAAAAGGCCCACCCAAAAAAGTGGAAAATAGAGATAATACATTTTTTTTTAAACCATCTGAACTGAAGGTTGGAATTTAAAAAAAATTCAAAACTAATTTTCTTGTATTACACCTTCAGAGGAATATTAACAATTTAATAGAATGCTTTATATATGACAAAGGAGTTTATAGTAATATTTTTCATTTTGGAGGGAAAAAATGTTCTTAAATTAAATAATAAATATTAAATACAAATCTTACCCAGAATGGAAACCCTTGAGAGAAAGCCCTGGTACATTTTCCTCTTCCTGATAGTAGAACCCATTAGTATCCTTCTGTATGAGTCCCTGTCAATTCCCCAAAGTTTGACAGCAGTTTTAGCCTTGACTGTAGCTGCCCTTGGTGTGCCGTAAATCAATGCCAACTCCCCAAAGCTAGAACCTTCCCCAATTGTAGTCACTAGCTCACTGTTTACATAAACCTGGGCACAGACAAGGACAACGACAATTAAGTGGTATTAAATTACATTTATAGAAATTGTAACATTAACTTACAATTGCTGAAAGATTATTAGAGGGAGCTGCACAAATTGAATCATATCAGCTCAAAGATATTTTAAATATTTTCAGATACCCTTCTAGATTTGCAAGACAGTGAGACAATTAATAATGATCACAAATTTTATTAATATTTTTTTATCTCACTCTTTTCAGAAATAAGTCTACATATTAAATTATTTTTATTAAGTAGGTGGTTCGTTGGCTGCCGAATCTTATGCTTGAAAAGTCAGGGTTTCGGTCAGGATCAGAAATATATATATATAGTAATCAAGAAAAGGTGGGATAGAGAGAGCAGTGCATACACAAATTAATTATTGTTTCTTAAAGCTTGAAGATGCCACGATAGGTGAAGTATTGTAAAATCAAATAAAAATATTATAAATCGTAAAATATTTTTCTGAACTATTTACCGTTTCTTCTTCCGGGTTGGACCGTGTAAATACATCTGACGACCGTCGAAGCCTACGTGAACATTTTTCTGGACCAGTTAATCTTTTTCTTGTGGTTGTCCAGCAATAGAAATGATTGGTGATCTCATTGTGTGGATTTATGTTCTTATACTTGAAGATTAATATATTTGGATTAATTAAAGAAAAAAAAAGTAAATAAATGAAAGAAAGAAAGAATTCACTAGTGGAAGAAATTAATTATTTAAAATATAAATTATAATTAAATTAATGTAGTTTGAAATAATATGGATAATTTTGCAAAATGAAACATACAATACAGGAGATATTAATCAGGGTTTCGGCCAGGATCAGAAAAATAAAATACTCCAAAATTTTTGGGTAATTATTTCATTATTGCCGACATTTCCACTTAACTTTTAAGTAATGACTTAGGGCTAAACTTGACTTTTTTTAGCTCTTGACTAAGATGTGACCATAAACCTTCTTCAGAGATCTTCAAGCTTTAAGAAACAATAATTAATTAAACTACACAAGAAACATTACCATACATAAAAAACCTAAAGGCATGATGACTTAAAATAATTAAAATTTACCTTAATCACTACAATTTATGTTAGTCAAGTAGGTCAAATAACCTTTCTACCCAACTACTGGTAGCTACTTTCAATTGTAATTTAATATCTCATACATATAGACTTTCATAATTATATAAATACACTCACACCAAAGTATATAAGCATCCACTTTCACAACTAAAACAAACACATCCAAACACCCATCTACATAAAAACTATTAAATTGATTCACATTCACTAATTCACTCACACAATCACATTCGAATGTATGTTAATACAATCCTTTTTTGTAATTGTTCAACTCAAATTAATTCATACTGAAATTATAATGTCTTATCTTGAGTACTATATTTGTCTGTAAGCGTCAAGCACACTAAGACAAAATTGAAAATCAACAAGAATTAGATGCTATTTACAGAATGCAGTTTTTATTGCCTAAAGTTTTATGAATTTCAAAATTATTTCTGAGAAATTTCAATTAATTCATTATATTTATTTTATAATTTTTGAAATCTGGTTAACATTATGTTACCTTCCAAAAGTTAAACATGCAGGTGAAGGAAATGGTGAGTAGACAAAAGAATGGAACTCATGGGAGTGCTGAGACATGATCAAGGAGACATAGCAGATCCTGAAGTCACTGCTTGCTCCTCGGGAAACACTGTGCCAGTCATCAGTGATCATGAAGTGCACTATGAGGCCTTGTTAAAGGAAGACAGAGGGTCATTTTTGGTTTCTACCAGAGATATTTCTCATTTCAGAATGCTTGACTTGTTCAAGTAGAGAAAGAGGGGTGTTATATGTGATCAGGAGAGCAAAAAGTAGTAAGGCTGGTGGTCCCAGAAAGATCATGACGGAGCTTTAGAAAGGGGGAGATGAAAAAATGATGGAGGTTTTGACAAGTCTAGTGAACATAGTTCTGAGGGGAGAGGAGGTACTTGAGGAAATGTAAACCTTAGTAAAAATTACAGGTGTGTAAAAATTAGTTTCATTTTTAAGAAAGGTGAAAGCATTGAAAGCGTAGTCTACGCAGGGACAGGCTTGAGCAGGAATTTCTAATGCTGAAGGAACAGGTAGGTTTCACAGTTGGTAAGTCGAGTGACAAAAACAACATTTTTGTGCTTCCCCAGCTCATTGAAAAAATGTTGAGCGAAGAGAAGCAGTTTGCATATTGCATTAATTGACCTATGATAGTGTCCCAAGGGAAGAACTGTGGATCACTCTTCAAGATGCAGGGATAAGCAAGTCTCTGATATAAACCATTATGACCCCAGTGTCAATTAAAGAATAAATAAAGGAAATATACTGTCACCAGCTTTCCAAACAACCAAAGACCTTAAATAGGGATGCTCAATGTCGCCCATACTGTTTAAGACTATCCTGCCATGATGGACTGGAATGCTAGATGAGAAGGGTGATCCTTATTGAAGATAACACCTTCTCTCACTATTCTTCAATCAAGTTATACTTCAATCAAGAATCAAGTTATACAGCACAAAATAAGGTTTAGCTTGTGTAGATGATAAATCTCTTGCAGAAAGTGTTTGGCAACTGGAGATTAAAAATAAATCATGACATGCTCCAGTATGAGGGTGTCAGGGAGGGAAGCTGTGGTGGTGACCTAGTGGTTGATGATGGATTCTGCATTCAGGCTGGCATTTTTAAATATTTGGGCTCCTACTAAGGCAGGTTAGGTTTATCAGCAGAGGAGATTAAGAGAAAGGCAGAGTTCGGGAAACTTGAGTCATAAGAATGCTTCATCCAGTTGTATGGAACAATACTATTTCAGACATCCATAAAAGGCGTATATTCACCATAAATCCATATATCTTGTTGGAGCCATTCTCACTTATGCATCTAAAACGTGAACCATGGATTTACACCTGTACTCCAGAGTGTAGGCACCTTTGCTTCTAGTTTAGAATTTTATTTTAAAGCACAAACCAACCATAACAAATTTTGAAGTTAATCTGCAATATTATTTTGATTTTGATTGCTTACCCAAAAATCTTCTGTAAATTCATTCCAACGTGGTTAAAAATCAATAATCTTTACTTTGAAATTAATAATAAAATGACTTAAAAAATATCTTTAATTACTTGTTCTAATATAACTAGGTAAAAAAACCACATATACCTTTATCAAAGAGATTTACTGAAATTCACACTTAAATGGCAGAATTTTCTATATTTCTCTCATAATTTAATTCAATTATCCATTCAAATAATCCACTTTCAAAAATTTAGAGGCAAGTTTTTGTCTTACCTTCTTAGAATCTGTCCCCTTATTTAATATTAATAGCTGAAGTTAAGGGACACTAATTATTTAGAGGCATTAGACTTTTTAAAGAAAACATAAAAATAAATGACTGACAGCTGCCAGTTATTGTCTCGGCATTCTAAATTTACCAATACACAACAGTAAGTATCTATTAATAATGAAGTTATTAATTCATAAATTTAATATATATTTTAAGCTACCAAATCAATATTGAAAACCAATTATTATCAGACTATAATGGTTTATCTGTTGTTTTTAACAACAGTTAAGGTTTAATTTGTTTTTTATTTGAAACAAACAAGCATAACACTTTCTATTCCCATGATTTAGGACCGTTATGACAGTTTATAATGAAGTTATCGATAATTTTCTGCATTGAACCATGATTCAATTTTAATCATTAACAAACTCAAATTGTACCTATATATAAAACCCTTTTAGCCCAAAAACCAAATACACAATTTTTCATTTTGAATAAGAGATATTAAATAGGATTAAGAGTATTTTAATGAGATTTTGTATGCAATATCTAATTAAATGGACAAAATGGGTATATACTAATATTTATTCAATTAAAATAATTATAAAAATATGTTTTAATAATCAGTAAATTATCATGACTAGGAGTGGGGGTTATCATAAAATACAAACAGACTAAAAAATACTCTTAAGCAGTGGCCGTCTTTGTCTTTTCAATAAAGTGTAACTATTTACATAATATTAAAATGTATACTCAAAATAATTTCTAAAATATGGATTTTACCTCCACTTCCCCCAGGTCAATAACATAGAAGTTATCTCCTTCATCACCCTGCTGTATGATGGTCTCTCCTGGTAGGAAATTGACAGGAAACATAGCATCGAATATATCAGACCTCTCGTTTTCGTCCAGATGTGAGAAGAGGACATTTTTTGCTATCGCTTTTGAGAGGGCTGCCATTGTCTTATAGTCCTTTGGAACCACCTGAAAAAAAAAATAGATAGATGATTTTATGATTTAATTATTTTGAATAGTTATTGAAAACCTTTAAGATTATAATTCAAATAATATAAGTAAGTAAATATGTGGAATATAATACAAATTTCAATATAAAATATATAACATAGGTCCTAAATTCTGGAACTATAATATCAATAAAACATTAACTAGAGGTTCAACAAAANTGTTCACGTAGGCTTCGACGGTCGTCAGAAGTATTTACCGTTTCTTCTTCCGGGTTGGACCGTGTCAAATTGGTGTTATTTGCCGAGCTTTCGCACATCATGTGATGGCTTCTTCAGGGCTGAAAAGAGAATTTTCGGGAGAGGGGCTTGGTTTGGGAAATGTAAATGTAGACTTGGCTAACTTTTTTTTTTAAATGGTGTGTATAGGCAAACCATTAGAGAGATGGATGTCTGTCACATGTTAAAAATTTTTGTTGTAGAATGTCTTGTCAGAGAGTGTAAGTGATCTGTAGTTGAGAGTTTCGTCCAATTTTTTTTTTTTTTTTTTGATGATGTGGTTGAGATAAGCTGAAATGAAGAAGAAGACCTGAGTAAGTGTGCTTTGTGTACATTCTCTTTTCAGCCCTGAAGAAGCCATCACATGATGTGTGAAAGCTCGGCAAATAACACCAATTTGACACGGTCCAATTCGGAAGAAGAAACGGTAAATACTTCTGACGACTGTCGAAGCCTACGTGAACACAAACTTATGTACACAATCGCACACTCACACATTTGAAGCCATCATCAAAAATTTATTGAAATAAAATATCATAGTAAAACTTGAGAAAAACAAAAAATTACATGATTTACATTATTATTACATGAAATTTGATGTAACTTAAAGTAATGTGATACAAAATGCTTAGAAAAACAATAACGAAATGTGTCGAAAGTTTACACCTACCTATCATGAAGGGAGAGGGACGTATTGTCACTTGGATCAAATCTTCATGACTGAGGGCTAAGGTTTGGAAATTAGGAAAACATAGAATGGACAAGAGAAGGGTGGGGAATGTGAAGCGGTAGGTACAAAAGGAGAGTAGTGTACTGAGAGGCCTACATCAAAGGGGCAATACCGGAAAAAATAGGTAGAAATTATTTCGGAGAAGTAGTCTAAGGATCTAGGAGACAGTTGAACTGGTTGATTTAGGAGGAGGGTGATAGTTTTTCAGAATGCTGTAAATATTTGAATAAGTTAAAGAAATTTGTTCTGTCAGTTCCGTCATTAACTGGATAATGGGTGTTTGCATTCATAGGGTTCTGTGGAAAGAATAATGTAATGTTTTCAAAGTCAAATGTGTGTCCTTCTTGGATGACTTGTTTTGTGAGGGCAGTTTTTGTTTGTTTTTTGTTAATGTCATTTTTGTGATTGTTGATTTTACAGAAAATAGAGTTTTTGGTTAGGCCAATGTATGAACCATGGCAACTAGGAGTGGAAAAAGGAATTTTGTAGATGACATTAGTACTGTTAGGGAGGAGGTTGGGGTCTAAGAAATGGTAATAAATAGATTTAAGTTTGTTATTGGTGGAAAAGCAAGCTTCAGGCTAGAGAAACTTTTCTAAGGGATTATTTCAATTTTTCAGAAAGTTCGAGAATATAAGGGAGAGAACGGAAAGTAAGGTCATTGTTTTGGGAGAGGGGCTTGGTTTGGGAAATGGAAATGTAGAATTCGCTAACTTTTTTTTTAATGGTGTGCATAGGCAAACCATTAGAGAGAAGGATATCTGTCACATGTTAAAAATTTTTGTTGTAGAATGTCTTGTCAGAGAGTGTAAGTGATCTGTAGTTGAGAGTTTCGTCCAAATTTATTTATTTTGATGATGTGGTTGAGATAAGCTGAAATGGAGAAGAAGACCTGAGTAAGTGTGCTTTGTGTACCAGTCAGTAGAGATAGAGCCATTGGTGTTATGGATAATAAGGGTCTCTAGGAAGGGGAGTTGATAGTCAGACTAAATTTTTATGGTGAATTTTATATGGGGTCATAGGAGTTAAAAATGAAAGCTAGTAAGGTTTTGGGGGATTTTCTGGATTAAGAATGAGGAACAGGTCATCAATATATTTTTTAAGGAACAAGATGTTTGAAAAGGATTGAAGGATGAAGGATAAGTTTGAATATGTACTTAATTTCCAACACATGTAGCCTAAATGAGAGTGACAGATCCCTGCTTCTGCAGAAGGACTAAATGCAGGGTTAGTTGTAAAGGCCCCTGTAGCAGTTCTAATGCCTTTGTTGAAAACCAAACCAATAAATTTGATAAATGCAATCATAAATGGTATAGTTTAATACTATATTATGGTATAGTTTAATATGAGGTAGAGTGGTTCTTGAGTACTTCGTTTGTGGAAAAAGTGGTTTTAGTGTGGAAAAGGTTATTTCTATAGAGTTAGATGTTTTGGAAATACTATTAATCATGTTTTGAAGTACTGTGACCATGTGTTCTAAATTGGATCCTCGAGAAAAAATAGCTAATAAAATAATTGAAAAAGTTTCAATCCTTAGGATACTACAATAGCAAAATCCTGAAACAATATGGGAGAACAGGTTGCACTGTAAACCCCACCTTGTGGGAGGCCATTTCTTTGTTAGTATGTGAGGTTATGTCACCTACAGGAAACCTGAACTCTTGATTCTTCAAGAACTGGTGGGCAAAAGCCAGGGTAGTAACCTCTGAGACCTAAGTCACATAATTTAAGAGTGCACCATACTTCTAAACATAGTTATTTGCTAACTGCATAAAAAATACTATATTTAGATATTTTATGAGAAAATGGTCTTGTAGTTCGGTTTTAATTGTAATAAGAGTTCGATCTAAGTACTCTTCCTAAACCACTAAGACTTACAAGGTTAAAATTATTTGTTTCCATAAACCAAACCTGGCTAACTTGATGAAGCAAATTTGCAAAAATGAAGAAAGCAGGGTGGCTGTTCTTGAGGCCAATGAGACAGCGCAACAGGCTCACCCAAGTAAATGAGGGTCGAGTCCTAAAGAAGCGATATCGGCTGGGTTCAGAGCTGAACTGATAAGCGACCATATGGTTCAATCGGTTATAGTATTATTGATATAGACGATACGGTTCACGACAAAGGTTTTTAACAAGTGTGGGAGGGGGAAGTTCTAAGCCAAGACAAGACGATATTTGAATCAGTAAACAAATGATATCCAGAAAGATTTACCGGATATGGCACATCGTACAGAGAGTTGATCAAGTCTGCTAGCATTACTCAAGCACACAGCTCGAGCCTGGGAACCAATACAGCTTTTTGGGGAATGACACGGGTCTTTGCTTTCCACATATAAGAAATAATTATTTCTTTGGTCGGACTCGAAATAAATGTATAAGACAGCAGCATAGGTAACCCCAAAAGCGTCGGTAAAACCGACCAATAGAATAGAGTGGTAACAAGCAGGGAATACACATCGCGGGAAAGACATAATGGAAACCTAGGAAGATATGGTAAAATATTATTCCACTGGGCACCAATTCGGCTTGGGACGTTCTGATCCCATTCAAGTTTAGCCGTACAGAGTCATTGAATAATGATTTTGAAGCAGGTATGGTGATAGGTGAAGAATAACCGTTGCGGTCAAAGATACGAGCCAAACAACATGTGCTTGGTGCATTTAGCGTTAAATTGAGTCATTCTGTATACAAATTTATCTTTAGATAAATTTAAGCCAAAGATTTTCAATGATTTGTCCTCATCATTCAGAACCAAAGGAGATTCGCAATGTTCCTCACTTACAACTTGAAGAACTTGAGGGTGACAGGTGGATCATTTGCGGAGTTCAAATTCGCCTAAGATTAGCAGTTTGGTTAATAGCGAACGCAGGTAACCGGCATTCTGGGCTTCATTTGCGCTGGTGATTATGTGATAAACATAAATTTGCTTCATCAAGACAACTGAGGCCAAAGGTAAAGTGGAGCCTTCATCTTTAACAAGTTGATGCAGCACGCGCAAGGAATGCTCGACTTCCCAGACCTTGAAAGCTGGTGAGAAAGTTCAGCAGTAGAAATGAGCGAAGTTAATTTCGAAAATGGAGTCTGGGAATTGATAATTATAAACTAAATATAGTGCTCATATTCACGGGACCAGAGCGATTCGCCTATTCCGATAGCATGATTCACTCTGAGATGAAGAGATCGAGCCATACTGAGAAATAAATGAGATTTGGGAGCCATGGTCTATGTCCCCTCGTATTGCCATATAACTTAGGAAGCTACGAAGAATGCAGGCTCGAAAGGTTCCCAGCATGTTTATAAAAGAAACTGGGGCTATTTGGAGACTAGTAGAATTCTAGCTATAGGAAACAAGAGCATTCCCCTGTAATGAATGAGTGGAAACATTGGCATTAGACTTACCATAAGTGGTGACTAACAATATGCAGGAGCGTGTGGTGATTCCAGGTTGAGCATCTACGACAAGATGCCTTCAAAGGGCAATCGGCTTTCAGGTGGAAGAAAAAGCAGTTGTCGCACTTTCTACGGGTGCGAAGAAAGGAAATTTTTCTTTCCTTGACAAGAAAAAAAAGGTCGCATATGATTTTTTTTTTAAATCATTGTTGGTTACAATAAGCAATAGCTTGGAAACACTACAAGATTGAGGTTTATTTCAAGACGTTAAGTTGCTCGCAGTGCTGTGAGATAAGATAATTTCCATAAATTTGATTTGATATCCTACGAACTCAACAATTAATAATAAGAGGGGATCGCGGTGTTAGCTTACTTTTCTTCGAATGCTCTCGCAGTTTTTGGATAAATTCCTGATGGACAATGAAAACGATAAAAAAATTAGCTAAATCGTCTACCTTCAAAGCATTGATAGCTTAGGTTGAATTTTGATGAGTTTGTACAAAAGTTTTTAGAGCACTCAAGAGTGGGTGGGAGAGTATTTATAGACCTAGATCTAACTCAAATATGAAGTGGCAATTCGACGATTGCTTTGATATCGGTTTAAGAGAGCTTAGTAAGCCAAAAGATAATCGTTGAAAATCTTCAATAACAGCCAGAACTTTGTAGGAGCCTGATGAACGTAAGAAATGAAACTTCTGGATGTTGATCAATTAAGCGTTTTCATGAAGAAAGAGAAGTTAAAAATTGAATATATTTCAAATTTACCCGAAAATGTAGGAATGGTAATAGGAGTAATTTGTGCTGAGAAATTTTGTATGGTTCATTATTAATTAATTACATATTGTCATTTTGTATTAAGAAGGCAGGTTCCTCTTTTTTCAACTTGTGGAACTTGGCTTGAATTCTAAAGAGGATGGATGGAAATGATGCAGACCCTTTAGTGGTTTCAAGGACATTATCGGGCTTTAGGTTGTAATTTAATTTATTAATTTCATGTATCCATTGTTAGGGGAAATGTAAAGTAAACAGCTAAAGGAGAATTGCATGTTGTCAAATCAAAATTCAAATTTTTATTTGATTTTTTTTTCTACGTCGAATGCAGGAAAATTTCAGAGAATTATGGAGAAAACTTATTGAAATAATTTTATACGGGGCAAGAATGAATATTGTTCATAAAATAATTAAACAATAATTCGTGTAGTTTAACAATCAAAATTTTATCCGGCTTAGAAGAAACAAAAATATGTAGGGGCATTTACTAATAAAAGTATAAATGAACCAAAAAGAAAGTGAATCCACTTGAAAAAGTTGAAAATCCACTTACCACAATTTTTGGCGTTCCTCTGATCGTCGGCCGTTTATTTGATATCAAAATTTGGAATGTACAGTGGTTCAAATCTCTTCCCACTGTTACATTCCACCAAAGGGAACGGGTCTCTGCTTCGAGATTTTAGCTTAGATTTCAACAAAGGGTCTCTTAATTGTGAGAGGAATAACATAGAGAGGTGGTTGAAAAGGGTGCAGAATAAGATAGGAAATTGCATTACCGCGCGCTCTATCGGAATCACTAATGAACACTAACTTGTACACGCTGACATGCATAGATCTCGCGTCAGAATTACTTTAATACGTGTCGAAAACTAAGCATACGTGAAAGGTTTTTTTAGTTTTTCGATCGTATACTCTTTATGCATATCAGGATCACCCATTATATACATGTGTGGGTGAGTGAACGTGAGCTCTCCGACAGCTGAACAGCTAAGCCTTATTAATGAGAAGAAAGAGTATAGAAGAATTTAGAACTTCATTCTTTAGGTAAGAGTCTTTGTGTTTCTTTTCTTTTTTCAAGTACTATTACACAAGTAGACTCATGAGGGAGGGACGAGAGACAACCTTCATATTCCTGAGAGGTAAGGCACTAACTTGCAGGCTTATTTTTCGATTAGAACCTGTCCGAGGCAGGACTGAACCCATAGCGTAGGCTTTGGCTGTTCCAGGCTTGTACTAGGAAGGGCTTCTGAGGAGGAGAGTTTCGTTAGACTAACATCTCAAAGTTCTAAATAAATAAAACGTCAATCCTCCCCCCTCCCCCTATCACTCCATACTCTGCATATCCCTCCCTCCCTCACTCTCTCTCTCTCTCTCTCTCTCTCTCTCTCTCTATATATATATATATATATATATATATATATATATATATATATATATATATATATATATATATATATATATATATATATATATATATATATATATATATATATATATATATATAGAGAGAGAGAGAGAGAGAGAGAGAGAGAGAGAGAGAGAGAGAGAGAGAGAGAGAGACAGACAGAGAAATCCTTCTGACATGAGATTTTTTACTGGAAGATTTTTACCTGAGATGAAAGTGGGTTTGCTTTACTATTTACGGGTAGTAAGCAATGACTACTTTTTCGGTTACTGCAAGAGGGCAATTTCTTGTACTTTTTAAATCCATGATTTTCATTTTTATTTTTTACTAAAGAAGGTGTTATTCGTCGACTTAAACGGCGAGGCTGCCACCAGTGACTTCATGAACTGATCATTCAAAAGAACAAAAATGTGACCTGTAGATCGTAGATACACACTCGCTGACGGGCGGTGTGGTGACTAACGGGCGTGAAGGCACTGGACTCCCCCTACACTCCTTTTTATTAACTATTATATTATACATATCTGCCTCATATGGTAATTATGAGCACTTGACCAAACCTCATATACCTGTGAGAGCACGTTTTTGTGTGTGTAAAAATATTATTGATTAGGTTTTTGGTGACTACTAGATAAGATGGTAGAATTGGTTAATTAAAAAAATATCTCTATTCAGAAAAGCCTAAACAGGATTGAAAGAACAGTTCACAGTCTACGTGATAAAGGATTAGCAGTAACACAAGTAAAAAAACAAAACTTCAGAGATAGCAAGGCGGTGCGGGGACATCTCGTAGCGCCCATTACTTTATATTTATCTTTCATGTGCATACATGCGAGTGGATGCAGGCTCATTCATAAATAAAAATGACGAATATAGGTTAATATAAAGGAAGTTTTGATTCTTTCATTTGTGGATGATGAGGTATAGATACTATTTTCTAGTCAATTCGTTCGGGTGAAATGACTGGAGAACATATGTTGCACAACACAACGTACATATAAATAGCACTGAACGCTATCCTAACAGATACCAACAAGCAAGCTAATTGGAAATTAGAACAGACAAGGACCTGACTGCACAGGGCAAGAATTTAGAACGAACTTTTTCTAAAGACAGAGAATACGAACAACATTCTTACAAACTGGCGGCTACATGAAAGGATAAGTCCTTCTACGGCAATTGACCTGAAACAACCTTCAGGGAGCTCTGAACTAGTAGTAGGAGGCCACCTTATCACATTTCCTTGCGATACATATGGGAACGTGAGCGCAAACTCATATTCAAACAGAATTAAGATATTATTTGGATTAAAGTGTAATTTACATTAATTAGTAAAAAGAGGATATTAAAAAAAACAACACCGGAGCTGCATAGTATATCCCCTTGTTCAGATATAACTGCATCACAGGCATATTTCTTTATGCGCCATCTCTTAGTCCTTAGCAGCTCCAGAAGTCTTTAATACTGTTATTTAGTACTTAATTGTGGAATAGACTATAGAGCAGACCACTGAGAGATAGGAAAGACAGTTCTATCTTTTGGCCTAAGTAATTGCACACTGTATTGAAAGAGTTCTTTACTTATTTAATACAATCCATTCCATAGATTCATCCAAAACCATTAATGCATCATTTACAACCCACTTGAAAATACAAGGATTTCATGATAGGTCTGGGAAAATTATTTCACGATAATGAAAATTTTTTCCTAGAATTATTTCATTTACCCCTTTTTCAAATGCAGTACCTGAACTAATTTTAGCAAGTATTAAATTGTATTAATAATATATATTTCTCTCTGAGCCTTCAAAAAATTTACTTAGGCGCATTAATTCCTAATAAGGAAGCCACTTCTCTTAAAATATTATCTATCATATGAGCCTAGATTTAATCAGTCAGCTTCTATTTATAAACACAAAATATTTTATTTATTTCATCAATTAATACTAGTTTCTATTAAAATTTATTTATTTTATATATTATTTGTTATTAATAAGTTATCTCAGGTTATCAATAATTAAGCATTATTTTTAGGGAAAGATAAACAATATACTTACCCAATTCCTTATGTTATCAATATAATTTTTATATTTTTCTCTGTATATCACAACCAATCATTTACTAAATACTTTAGTAATTTCTTTAATGCTTCAGATTTCAGTATTTAAAGCAAATCACCCTATTTCATCATTAATTTACCTTTAATATGGCTCCATGCATGCATTCAAATATTTTAATTTTAATTAATTCCTTATATAAGGAGGAATCAACAGAAATAATTAAATTCCATACATTTAATTGTGATCAGTGTTATAGGTGCCTATAATATAATACATATAATATTTGTTAACTGGTTAGTAGCCTTATTTCTTTAGTAAAAGGAAACTTCAATAAATTTATAGTACAAATATGTATTATTTTTCTGTTTTTCTTAATTTATTCAGGGTTATAAAAAAAAAAGTCTTAGTTAATGACCTCAACTATAAACTTTTTATTTGTTCATGAAAAGAGATAAATCAATATTTATATCTATAAATAACTTATTGATATAATATTTATACTATAAATAAGTCACATTTATTTTTCAACATAAAATTAATATTTTACATTTAAATTAAATACAATTGCTTCACAAAACTATTAACATATTAAACATAGTCTCCTTTTATTATTCATTTAATATTCTTTATTTCTTCTGAGTTAATACTTTTAGTAGTTTATACATTCATACATTCCTCTATTCGTAATGTATTCTTTGTTTCATTTTTCTTTCTTTCTCAACCAAGTTGATGTTAATTAATTGGTGGTCACCTTCTCTTTCATATCCACATTTAGCACATTTGCGATTCTCTTCTTAATTTTAATCATATTCATTATGCCAGAAATACTTCATGATCTCAGAGCTGCCTGCCAGATATATGAAAGGAAGCTTCACTCTCTAAAGAGCATCATCCTTGACATGGTTGCTTCAGGCAGACAGGAAACAGATGATTCTGAAGCACACTTGATAAAAGCAAGCTAGCTTGTGCTCAATCCGAAAGAAAAGAATATCAAAATAGAAGATTGGGGCACCGTGGTAGCCCAGGGGATTCGTGCTCAATCTCTCAATTCTGGCACTGTAGGTTCAAATCCTGCCCTTGACAATCTTTTAGAGAGAAATAAAAGCTTACTCAGAAACAGAAAAAACAAAACAAAAATAGTTCCTCAGTGATACTATGGTTGAAACCCTTTCAACCACAAAGGATCACAGAGGGACTATTTTGATATTCGTTTTATATANTATATATATATATATATTTGATCAACACTCCTTACAAGGTTCACACTAATGGCCCTGAATCTCAGCTGACAATAGACGAGCTGTCTGACTGTGACAGGCTTCGGGATGCGCTCCGTTCAGCAGCAATATATGAAAATAAATTATAAGTTCGTAAGAACTATCCAGCTTAAATCTCAGGCCTCCAATGGTTTTGGCACTTCTATTGGCCCCACTAGTTTTCATTACCTTCTTGTACTCATGGTTCCCTCCTTTTCTGGTGAATTCCAGAAAATTTTTGTTTCTATTGTCCACAATGAGTGCTCTCTTCCTAACGCTATTAGTTCCATTACCCACATGTGGCTTGAGGCAGCAAACCTTATTAGTTTTTGCACGATGTTCATCAAAGTTGAGAATTTGTCAGCGTCTGGTCAAGGTTGGTCACTCAACACATCACATCATCACCTACACATACAGTGGATACCACTGTCTCCAGAAAGACAACTCATCATCGAAGGTAGATGGTTTATTTTGATATTCCAAAACTAAATACCCATTACTCAATAAGCCCTTCAACAAACATATTCTATTATATAAGACACTAGCCATCAATAAACAATTCATTTTTTTGATAAAATGCAGGATAGAAAAAGTCTTACCCAAATTTATAATTAATTAATGGAAAAATATCACCACACCTTTCTAAAAACAAAATAAATCATTCAACCTAAAATACCATTTTCAAAAATCCTTATTAAAGCTCCACATTGTAGGTAGAATATCCAAAATCAACAACATTAATATTAAAATAAACGCATTGAAGTCCTTCCTTTGTAAGGATATTAACGTAGAAGATTTTAACACATTAATAACAATCTTGACTGAAACCCAACAAATTCTCTATTAATAATCTCCATGGTCAAAAACTCTCCATTTGAAGTGCATCAAAGTTTATGATAATCAGATGGTAGTTCGCGAACTGTTCAGCCACCTCAACTAAGCGTCACTGTAACGCCTCAATGAAAAAAATGTTGTTAACCAATAACTCCAATCAACATTCCTTTTCAGAACAGTTAATGAAAGACGATCCTTTATGCAGTGCATAATCCAGTGGACTTCTAACAAGGAGCATCATACCTTTTGCTTATTCTACAGGTAACAATAAAGACCAGAGTGATTTGCTGAATTCGTTGCGTTACCCATTGAGTAATGTGAACAGCTGGAGTGGTTACCAAACCTCGAAGTGATACTGCCATTCATGCAATAAAATACACCACTGTCTTATTTATCTAGAGGCACAGAAACCCGTTTTTAGCCAAAATTATTTAATTGTGACCCATTTTAAAATAGAGGCTCTCAACTAATTATTAAATTGTATATTAATAAATATTTCTCCTTAAGCTATCAAAAATTTTAGCATGGAGTAATATGACAAATAAGAACTCCGATTATCAAAAAACACCCATGTTTAATTAAAGATGGTCATAAATTAGAGTAAATTATGAAATTTATCTTACAATAAAGAAAGGAGAATAAGCAGAAAAGGTAAGGCCACTGAGCTTAACCGAGATTTGTAAGGAAGATTAGGAGAAGCGCTCAACTATTGGAACTACTACAACACACACACACACGCACACACCACACACACACATGGAGTGTATGTATATACAAGCATGCCTGGGTGAGAATGTATGAGGATGTACAAGTTATTAGGCAACAAGTCCCTCCGAAACCCCTAGGATATAGATATCAATGGATATTGCTAGCCATTAACGACTTATCTTAATCCGCCAAGTGATGAACCTACAGCAGTAATGTTCAATATTCCCTTGTCCCAGTTTATTAAATAGTCTTTTTCTTACCATCACTTCCCCATCAGGAATATCTAGAAAATGCTAACTGATTTTATGATGCCACATACAATACTAGCTCAGAAGCAGAATGTCCACTATACATTTAAAGAAAAAAATATTCCAACTATGCGGTGGATATATGAGCTGCTGGTCATTTTTTATTTTTCCATTGCCAAAATACTTTCAGATTTTCTAATTTTTCCCCAATTCTGTTTTCATTTATTGAGTCTTTTAAATGTTTACTTTTTTTTTTTTTACATATGGCCATTTTACATTTCCTGAAGTATTTTAATAATTTAAATAGTTTTTCCCAGGGTTATTAAAATCCCTATCAAACCATTTTTCTTATGGCAAAAATTGTTTGTGTTTGTGTGGATTTTAATGCTGTATCACTGAAAGAATTGAGTCTATATTTTTATTTGAATCTCTTTTAATGTTGATCTAGTGGATAATACTTAGAATCTTTTCTTATATTTTTTTAAATGTGTATGTTTTCCTTAAAAGAACAGGAGAAATATGGCAGAATTATGATTATTGAATGTTTTTATCTTTAAGTTTGAAGGAGATACGACCAGAAAGATTTTGTAGGCTAATTTGAAAATCATCGATATTATCTATAATATCACTAATGGCACAAGCAGACTTGTAATAGACTCCAATTGAACTCCAAGGAATACCAACTCCTTCACCTAGCAGACAATATAAAACTGTTAATTAATAGGACTGTTACTGAACTTGCAAAACTGGATCTTCAGATTCTCTTGTATTTAATTTGCTATTTGTAATGAGCGGCTCAGGGATTTTCATCTGAAATCTGAGGCTTGCCAATATTGAAATTTATAACAGAGAGCTAGTCTTGCTTTATAGTAACGAATAATTCATTTAAATTTTCAAAATCTGGTTCTTATTTAATACTATTTAAATAAGAATGTAAAATAGACATTAATCTGGTCTGTTTTTATTTATTCCATTCAGGCAACCCCCTGAGACCTTACTAGAAACGTTATTTCTTAAGGCATAAATCAACACTACAACATATCTGTACTGGTTATCACAATGACGCACCTTTCTCTAATTACAAATGATTCAAACAAGAATTTGCCCAAGGGGAAAGCCCATGAGCACTGGTCCGTTTAGTTTCCATTTCAGTAGGTCTAAGCAATGTCTTTGAGTGGATAACTTCTGCAACACAGAAATTTTTGGCGAGATTTAACTTATGCTAAAAGATTTAACAAAAACAAAACAGATTTTTTGGTTTTGGCCATTGACTACAATTTTCGTTATTCTTATCAGAAAATAAATTTAAAGATAATAACACACATCGGACCTACAATATATATACTATGATATATATGTATGTATGTGTGTGTTTGGGTATGCATACGGTAATAAAATACCTTTATTTATTCTGTACTAATTTATTTTGTAATCTATCGTAAATAAAGTACAAATTAGAAAGAAAATAAATATCTCGAAGAAAATCAAAGAGGTCCCGATTGATTCTAAGTGGCAGATAACGGGTTCTCACCACAAGTGCACACTCACAAGAAGTTCCAGCGCATTTGATAACAAAGTGACAAATTAAAATCAATGAATTAAAAGACTGACAGAAATAAAACAGATAAAATTAGAAGCAGGCTAACCTTCTTAACATACGATGTAGCGTCTTCCTCGGTGACTGGCTCAGCCGAGATGCCGCCTCTCCGCCTGGCCGCTTGGGCTTGAGGGGCCGGACTCAGATCCTCCGTGTCTTCTGGGGAGGTTACTGCCTGCTTAGCTTCTTCCATTGCCTGCTCCTGCAATTTATAGGATTTAGTTAGAGATTGTAAACCGTAATTTGTCAATTTTCAATTCTTTTTTCATGAATTTTAAGAAGGAAAGGCAAAAAATATGGTTCAGTTAATGTATATATATACACACATAAACCGGTCACGCTACAGGTCATAGAGAAACAGAGGTTGAAGATGTGTTAATTCCCATAGCATAATAGACAAGGTTAACAAACAGTTCTGGC
Organism: Oncopeltus fasciatus; assembly: GCA_000696205.2. NCBI lineage: Eukaryota > Metazoa > Arthropoda > Insecta > Hemiptera > Lygaeidae > Oncopeltus > Oncopeltus fasciatus. The sequence goes on from KZ810277.1 coordinate 20,815, forward strand.
TGCCTGATGACTGTCGATACCAAATTAGAGCTAAATATTCCAAGGAATTTACAAAGGATATTACAAACAGAAGCACAAGAAACCGTGCGATATGTTATGTTATATATATATATTTGATCAACACTCCTTACAAGGTTCACACTAATGGCCCTGAATCTCAGCTGACAATAGACGAGCTGTCTGACTGTGACAGGCTTCGGGATGCGCTCCGTTCAGCAGCAATATATGAAAATAAATTATAAGTTCGTAAGAACTATCCAGCTTAAATCTCAGGCCTCCAATGGTTTTGGCACTTCTATTGGCCCCACTAGTTTTCATTACCTTCTTGTACTCATGGTTCCCTCCTTTTCTGGTGAATTCCAGAAAATTTTTGTTTCTATTGTCNGTTATGTTAAATAAAAACATTTTGTAATTTGATTAAAATGAAAAGTAAAAAATGACATTCAATGACAATCACATGAGGAGAGAAGGCGACCGCCCTCAATCTTCCATTAATAACGACTAAATCACTACTATCTAAATTTCTAATTGTTTCTCACTATTATTATAAATAATAAAATCATGCATTATTCAAAATATTCTTAAAATACATGCACTATAAATTAGTAATTCTTGAAGAATAGTAGAATTAAGTAATTATTAAAATGCCCAATTACGTATAGGTTATGGGACTAGAATAATACTAACTAAATTATTAATCAGCATAAGTACTAACAAAATTACCAATAATATAAATACTATAAAATATTTTATTGACAAAACAACAAATTAAGATAAAGTGGCATAATTCCGAAGAAAAGTTGTTCTCATCACAGTTTTTTAAAATGCAATCGATATTTTCTCGGATCCTATCTACTAGTCACCAAAAACCTAATGAATAATATTTTTACACACACAAAAATGTGCTCTCACAGATATCTGCCGGGCAGCAGTATACCTTTTATGGTGTCTTTTTGCTATTATTTTGTATGGAATTTTGTCCTAATACAATTAATATTAGTACCCAAAATTTACCTTTACAGTAAACCCCATTCTTATCCGTACGATTTTAAACAACAATTACATCAGCCTTTTTTATTACACTTAAAAGCTATATGCCAAATTTCATTAAGAAAAATAAGTAATTTAACTTTATAAATCCTAAATTTACAATTCAGGGTACAGGTATCCCCTATACTAATAGTTCTCGGAGGGATCAGGGAGATGTAGTATAGAGGTCGACAGTACGTCTGTCTAGGTAGTTATCAGAAAATGCGGGTAGGAGTCAAGCACTGGCATAAACTTTTATCTAAAATTTTCCTAATAGAAAATATAATATTGTTATTGATCTACAAAATCATAATATCCCCACAAAATCTCAGGGATTAAAAAAAAGATAACCACTGTTAAAGTACTCCACAGTAGTTCATCCTCTAGGCTGAACTCTAGGCGCCTCCAAATTCTCTTTACATAAAATAAAAATTATTTGCAAAAATAGATACTA
>KZ810277.1:35813-48787 GCA_000696205.2 Oncopeltus fasciatus
TAGTTTAAAGTAAATTACATATATAATTTATAAGGGATAAAAAAATGACCGTCTTTAACCAAATGTTATTATTATTATATCATTGATAAAAAATACAATTAATATTCAATGTGTAGCCCATTGTTATGTAATGCCATTAGCCATCTGATAGCCGATTGCTGAATCCCACGCTGATACCATTCTTAGGAATTGTAACAAAGTTGGACAGCAATTTCAACTTCTGCAAAATTATAAATTATTTTCCCCTGAAAAGGAGAAATGGCAAGTAAATGGTTATTAACAGTATCTTTCGACATACCACACTTGAATATGAAATATTTTACATATTTATTAATAGTGATTAATAATAATAATAATTTGCACACTATGAAAAAAAAATTAGTACAAACATATTCTAAATTTTTTATTATTATTTTCAAATATTTATTTTTAGCATTTTCAAATCTCTTTGTATAAATAAAAAAATAATTTGTTCATGGGGGAAACTAATTACACATACATTCCTAATCAAATTTCGCATCTAAACAACAAAGCAATAATCAGGTTAATTACGAGATTGTAGGCTATCTGTAGACATTGTTAACTGAAACGAATTAGTCTTCAATTAAGCTATCTGAGAGTATGCTCAAACGCAAGTGTATAGCTAATTATAAGCAGGGCAAATAATTCAGGCATATATTGTCAACTCAAATACCTCTGGCTAAATGATCTTTGAGAAAATTATTCCAATTAGCGTTCTCAAGGGATTAGATTAAAAACTAATTTTTTGTCTAATAGGTCATAGCTCCTACAATAGTCAAGTGACGCACAGTCAAAAAATTGTGAAAAGAGCCTTGAATATAGTCCACGAAAACAATATCAACTATTTGATATAAATACATATATAAGTTTCAAATGTTTCTCAAAAATTTTAAACATCTTGAAATCAAAATAAATATTAAGTATAAAACTTAATATATCCGAAGATGATTTTAGTTGGGGTTCGGTCGAGGTAGATTCAAAAAAACACAAATTAAAAAATGTATTTTTTTAATGAAATGTATTTTTAAAAAAAATACATTTTTTAATTTGTGTTTTTTTGGATCTACCTCGACCGAACCCCAACTAAAATCATCTTAGAATAATATCTACGGTCAACAAACTCTCATTTTGAACTTAATATATCCGGTGTATATACATGACGTATACCAGCATCTACTTTATTTTACTATTTATTTTCTGATCTGCCATCCCAAACAACAAAATTTTCTTGTGGGGGGGGGGGGGCTCGGGAAAAGAGAAGCTAAAATCTCTGTATTATTTAAAAAAATAAAAAACAAGGGAACTAGCTGTGTCATAATGACGTAATAACCAATGGTTGGTTATAGGCCACAGATATATTAATTTTTCAATACACTAAGTTTTCTGAATAATACTTGTGACTTGAACGGAGCCGAGAATTTTTAGAGAGAGAGAGTAAAATTATACAGCATAAGCATAAATTATGGCAAATTAATTAAGATCAGTCTGGTAATAGACGTTTAACAAATTTTATAGACTGTACTAGAAGGAACACACTATAAGAAGCGAACACATTTAACTGGTATATTTTTCAATATTCTTATGAATATTCTGAGCATAACCCCATAACCGGGTTTATCTATGGCCGCTTTAGCGGATGTATTTTCTAGTAAAATACAGAAAAATGAATCTTCTATAACGTTGGAAACAATTTGAAACTAAATTTCTGTTGAGTTAGATTTTTTTCAGCTGTTTTATATAGAATTAGGCATGCTGGTTTCAAAACTGTTTTTAGTTTTCTTCTATCACGTCACGTTCGGTTTCTATGTGGGTGGGGCGCATGCTGGTCTAGACCTACCTGTTTAGTTACGTCTGTTATACTGTGGGGAAACGTTGTGTTTCGGTAAGCAGTATTTAGTATTTCGTTATAGAAGTGTACAGAACTACATAGTGTGTTTGAACTGAAACGTTTTCTTATGACTACCTCAGCTCCTACACGTCGAAAGTGCAAGAACAGCCCCGATTCGTTCTGTTATATATGTGGCAGTTTTACCATTCCCAGTCAAAGGACAAACATCAGTACATTTGTCAGACAAGCATATTTTACATATTTTAAAGTGAAACTTGGTGATCAAGATAAAGCATGGTGTTAAGGGTTTACGGATGTGGACCAAGGGAACATGTGCTAAGATTCCATTTGGTATACCTATGATTTGGTGCGCGTTCAAAGATCATTCAAGTGATTGTTACATTCGTTTGAAAACATCAGGATATAACAAGAAAAGCAAATGTAAAATAGAGTATCCTAGTTTACCGTCAGCTATATGCCTACTAGCGCATTCAGCCCAAGTACCCGTGCCAGTTTTCAATGAATTTCATGAAGAAGGGGAATAGAGATATGGCATTAAAAAACATTGTTAAAGACTTTATTGAAAATACACGAGCATTGAATTACTCTGAAAATGTCCAGCAACTCTTGGAAAGCTTCCAAAAGCTAGGTTGCAGCATGAGCATTAAATAGCATTTTTTTACACAGCCACTTTGCTAATTTCCCGGACAATCTTAGTGCAGTGAGTGATGAGCAGGGTGAGTGTTTCCATCAAGATTTGAACCCTCAAAGCAAGGTATCAAGGTAGATGGAACGACTGACTATTGTTGGAGCATCAAGCGCGAATGTACACAAACTAAACACTCCAGAAAAAGCTATAAAAGCAAATTTTTATCTTAATTTTTAATTATAGTTCATTAGTTAAACAATTTTATATGTATGAACTCGATTTAACTTACATTAAATGTTTTGTAAACTGTATATTTGGTACGTTTTCACTTTATGTCCTTAAAAGAACATTTAAAAATGCACGATTTTTATGATTTCTGGGGATATCTTGTAGTTTAAAGTTGACGCGATAGGCAAAATCTGAGGTTATTCTCAGATTCAGACGCCGAGAATCAGTGAAAAAACAGTGTCAGATCTAACTCAACAAAAAATGTGTTCCCCAGTCTAATTTATGTTACTATAACATTTTGCGAAAATGTATACTCTTATACAATAAATGCAAGGGAATAGAATAAAAGAAATCCTATTTATTTCTTCTTCTATTCCCTTGCATTTCTTGTATAAAATTATCCTGGGATTAAATACCACAACCAATATCAGTATTTTAAAACAAAAGTATACTCTAATAAATTCTAAAGGAGCTTAAAGTTTTCCCAGAACACGAAAACGAATTAAATGTCTCACTTGGTGACAAAGAAAGAATAAGAATAAGAATAAGGATACATGATGTAGAGGATGTGATAGGAAGACTGGCGGACACAACCGGCTACAACATCACGGTCATTTCATTCATCCCACGATCCCCTAAGTTGTAAAGAACTTCCGGTGCTCATCAAGTTCTTCCGCATGAGAACACCCCTGGGAGCCAAAAACTGTAAAACCTCTAATAACAAGGAAAGCATTCTAGACTTAAAATACAAAATATCTTATAAAACAATTTCGAAAGCATCAACTGTACAAAAACTAGATGGGTGACTAAGGAAAGAAATGGTAAAGCCAAATAATAACGAATGCTTCTGCTGTGATTAATTAAAATTCACGGATTTTATTTATTAGAATACTAGAAATAAGAATAATAATAAAATAAGAAAAAATATTAATTATTAGTAATTCTCTGGTTCTCTAGTTTATTATTCAAGGCGCTAATGCATATAGTATTCTTAATGGCAATTTCAAGACATCATAAATTTTGACCATTATAAATTTACGCAAACTACCTAAGCAGCGAACGGCTACTCTTAAAGGAAGGAATTCGTTAGTACGGGCAATGGGAATTTAAAAAAAAAATGACTCATATTTAAGGGAAATATTTTACTCTATTACTCCAACTCAGTACTGATTAAGTTTCCTTTTGAATTATTATGTGTCCGAACAAGACGATACAACTTAGTTTTAACTTCAAAGCAATTGCAATCGTTACAACTCCTATCGTGTACTACGTCTTTTGAAGAGGCTAAAAAAAAATTCTGAGTTTATGGTAATATGCCCTACCATTTCTTCCCCCTAATGATTCTAGAAAAAGTGTCAGATCAATCAAATCATGCTAACTAAGCAACAATGTAAAGTCGCCATACAAGTCTATTTCTAACTGAAGGCCATCAAATGCAGCATGTAACTTACTACGTGCACGTAACTTAGCACTCGTGAACTCAGCAGAGAGGAGTTTTAATAAATAAAAAGTAAAACTCACAAGTGAACTGGAACAAAATGAACGTTTATCCCAGAACAGTGTATTACTTTATTGTAAATAAATATTTCAAATAAAAATCTAGCATAAGTCAACAACTAGTTGAAAAAAGAACTTGGGGTGAAAATAATCCAAAGCAAAACTTCTACAAAACACTCTCAGAAATTGATGTCAATGCCATTTTTAAATATATATAAATAAAATAAATTGTACTTTTTATTAAATTAACGATGGAGGTAGTGAAAAAAAGTGGAGAGAAAAACTCCCACTCATTTACCATATTCAGATAATTAAGAACCAGCGATATCATAGTGTCATAGTTAGGATTGGGATCACCACCACTGCCTAAAACTTCTCAAAACATTGAAAACTGAAAAAAAAAAAAAATACAAATAAACCGCCAAAACATCAAATGCGAAGAGCCATTTTAGAAATATATAATGAATAGATTTTATACGAAATTAGTGCCAGAACTGCACATACTTCACCTTCACAAACACACACTAAAAAAGTATGAATAATTCAGGTAATTTTTCAATCACGAAAAATGCACTACTTTTAATTAGCCTAAAACTTTGAGAGGGGACTAGCATTTAGCCAGAAATAATAAATAAATAGAATTATTGCACCTTAATTATTTTAATAATAATAAAATGCATTACCACTTATTTTCTACTAATTTCTCACTCACTACCTGAAACTGTCCACTCTGGTGTTCTTTTAGTAATGGAAAAGAGAAAAGTAAATGCTTATACTAAATAACAAACAAATGCTAAAGAATAGAATTTATTATTAAAAAAAAAAAAAAAAAAAAAAAAAACAATTAAGGCTGTTCTGAAAAGGAAGATAGAATATGAATGCAATAAAGCAAAGACAGGGGAGAGACTCTTGGCGCCAGTGGTCTAACCTACATTCTAGTAGCTAGGACAACAGCTAGCCGACCTCGCCGAGATGGCAGTCTGAAGAGGCTCAAGCCGAGAGAGGAAAGACATATATTCCATATGCTCCGATATAACACCGATCTGGGGCACTAGACGTACGAATGAAACCATCTTTAAACACATAGCATTGAGGGGGGGGGGGATATTCGGATATTACTAGAAAAATGAAAAATAGTAGGTAAAAAAAATTATATTAAAATCACCAGGTGTAAATTCACAAACACGACTATATAATAGGCAAGATGATAGAATAAATCAGGTATCGTTGTTTTACACAAGAAAATATTTAGGATCCATTAAACTGGCAAACGACTGGCTGACTGTCTTCTAAGGCACATAAGTTATTCCTGCTGCTTCATTCTTGCAACGGACATAATTATTAGTCCCGTTTTCATGGTTCCCATATACAAATTCATTACTTACTGGCATTGCTTCATAAAATCACGGGGGTGAGAGATCAAAGTACATCGGTCTAACAAGGAAGCTTCTTTACTGGCAGTCATCTTGAATACCTCTAGGTAGGTGAAACTGTTATATTGAAGTTGTCACAGTAGCAGTAACAAGAAGAGTTAGTTTGGCTTCTTGTATTCTAGTTTTGCATTGTATTTATAATTAAGTTATATCGAAGCCTTTAAAGCATTCCTTGGAGATAGAGTAACTACAATCTTACACTGAAATACATATATGCACACACACACACACACAAATATATATATACACACACATATTACTGTGTGTGTGCGCGAGCGTGCGTGCGTTCATACGTGCATGAGTGTGTGTATATATATGTGTGTGTGTGTGTGTGTGTGTGTGTGTGTGTGTGTGTGTGTGTGTGTGTGTGTGTGTGTGTGTGTGTGATATAAATGAGATATAGGTACTTACTTATTATACAAATAAATGGCAGGACGTAGACTTGAGATAAGTAATAAGAGGAAGACTAGATAGCAACCACATTTAGTCTTTAATATCTAATAAATACAATTTATTCGTCAAGTATAGAATAGAAAATATGAAAATTAACAACTGTTACATTTAAAATAGGTTTTATAAAATTATTTTACAGCTGTTTAATAACTTCAATAGATAAATTAATGATCTATCATGTTCTACATTTAAAGCACTTCAAATAATCTTCTTTAACAAATAAGTAAAAGTTAAGAATACCTAACTCGGCCTCTCATTTAATACTTAAATGCTAAATGTCAAGTTTTATAAAGAACCACAAGTAATTGAGTCTGACAGACCATAAAATTAAAACTTTGGCCGGGGAGAAGCTTCAATCCTCATTAATTTCACTGTTTAACTCTAAAATATTTAATTTGACAATAAAACGAATCTGTGTTGTTTCATTATTCCAAAATACCAACTCAATGAAAAAAAAAAAAAACCTGTCTTACTCACACCTGACATTTTAGGTAATACCCCACTCTTGTTCGACTTCCAACACCAACAAGAAAAATAACTAATTGCGGCTCCTCAACCGTAAAATTAAAATCCAGATGAACTCCTACCCATAATTGTACAATTTCGCTGCGTAATTCCTAAAACATTTATTTTATCGACAAACTAATCCATCTAACTTGTATCATTACTTTTCGAGTAATAGATATTGCGGCTTCCTTTCCCACAATATACACTTAATTGTCGCGTATACCTACTTATATAGGCGAGGCGATTACCTAATAACAACAGGTCTATGTAGAAATCAGGAAAAAACTTACAGTAAGCATAATAAAAAGTGGCTCACATAGATATACATACCTCGATCATGCGGAAACCCTTGGGGAACATGTATTCCTCCTTGGCTAAACGAGGCTTATAAACAAGCAAGGGATAGTAATACAAAAACCCTGACATAAGTGAGAAACAATATCAACAAGAAATTTAGTAAATATGCCAAATTGCTCAATGTCGTTAAACATTTAATCAATGCAGAACTGAATCCTCGAAAAGTTTCTTAGACTCTCTCAGTACGAATAAATCATTGAATAATGTTTATAACGCTATAAGGAATATAGAAGGATAATGCGCTCAAGAGAATATTATAGACCCACGGAACACTTACTGACGGTATTGTACAAATATGAAGAAGAATTTGCCAAACAATATATTACGGCATGATCCGAAATCTACCTTCTGACATGCAAGTTAGTTGCTACGATTCTGTAAAAAATTCTGCAGATCGGGATGAATCAAGAGTAAATGGGCAAGAGAGAGGCACAGACTAAAAAACTAGTGTCTCAGACCGCCTGTGATCTGAAAGGCCGTGTCTGACGATACTGCATATTCATGATTTATAGGAATTGGGCTTCAGAAGACGACTCCCAATTTTAATACGACAATTTTTAAGCGACTGCAAGTTTATAAAATCTTAAGGGAAATGTTAATTCACAAAATATGAATAACTGAATGGGTTAAAATAAGGTATTTTCTCAAAAGAACACTCTTCATCAAAGCATCAGCCTCGCCGAGTCAAAATATTTAAATTCCTTTATTATTTGACCGTATTTCGTTGGGGATTAAATTGACAACAGATTACCTTTTAGTTAGAAGAAGCAAAAATAGTGTTAGAAGCAGCTAAAACTATATAATACAATTTTCAGCGGAGAAAAATAAAACTTCAAATACAGAATTTTTGACCGTAGATAATTTGTTGGGGTTTTGTCAAGATATCCAAAGAAAAAAATTATTTTTTTGAATCAATTTTTTATTATTTGCCGACGTTTCGGCTTACATTATAAACCATCCAATAAATTCTATACTAAAATGTCCTCATTTTTTTTTACCACTAGCCTGCAAATAGAAAATATACAAGTTTCTACTCTTTCTACAGAATGTCTAATTTTGTGAGTTTAAAGATTAAACCCTTCACAGTAGATTAACTAAGGAACCACATATAAGACAAGAATAAGTAGACTAGAATTTAACCAAGTTAAATTTGCTTCGAGTTCTAGGAGGAACCAAAAAGGGAGGTCAGGAACCCCACGATTAATAACACAAAATATATAATTTGTTTAAGTTTAGTTCCTTTGCTTGTGCCTCCGCTTCTGCAAGTGCCTTGAGTAAATTAGATAAGATACAATATGCCGGGTCTAGGATATCAATCAGCTCCTTCCACACCATACTTGGTTTGTGTTCAGAAAACCCTTAATATTAAGGAGGAACAAGTCAGTTGGAAACTGGATCTCAAATTCACCTTTAATCGATAAACTCCGCTCATAAATATTTATTTCAAGCAAGATAGATGAGACTATGCCACGAAAATCCGAACGCAACATTACATTACATTTTTAGAATAGTTAGAGCAATAAAAGTAATAAGGAAGGCTAATATTGACCTAGTAAATTCACAGAACTAGTCATGGACCCTTCTGAAGTCAATATGCAATTCCACTCTGTCCCTGTTAAAGAAACATCATACACAGGTCCATGAATTCCCCAAACAAAATTAAATGAACAGTTTCGGCCCTTACAAAGCTGTACATTTATTTAAAAAGGCGGTTTAAGAATGAAAAATTCCACTAGATATAAGGTTAACCTTTATCTATAAATACGTGCTTAATTAAGTATATACTGCGGAATTATATGTCGCCTTCAGAAGATCTGATATTGGCCACTACTGTTTTACTTAGTGTTTTACAATGCATAAACGTGTATTCTAACCACCCTAGAATTAAGGTATAACAGAAGATATCCTCTTACCGAAAAATAAAAGTAAAAAAAAAAACATTGAAAGAAGCTGGCAAGCTATTTGAGAGTCCCCCTAAAGACTAAAAATAATAAAGGTGATATCACGCCATAGAAGTTTTCAGAATGAGATAAGAGGAAGAAGTAGATCGTAAACGAATCATGGGTACTTGATAAATACCAAAGTGCATAAAACTGTCGAGACCACCTTACAGTAGAGCACATTTTCCCTCCGTCTCCCAAACATCACTCAGCTAAAGCAAATTAATTCCTCTAGATATATCTAAATAAATATGCGTTTATGAAATAAATATATTTACATATTCAAGACTATTTTAATCAGAATCATAAAAAGTACATGTGTGTCTAGTATTCGAAAGTAGAGATATTTTCGGGGATTTAAGGGTGGATCGTGGCTCGAAGTCTGGCCTCATCAAGAGCCGGCCTGGCCTGGTGGGTGTGAACGACCAGGCCCCACGGAGCAGCAGAGCCTCAGCTCCCGGCCTGGTATCAAGCCAACTAATGTGGGTCTCAAGTGGCAGCATTGGCAGGTTGGGACCGAGGGGAGGCCCGTGCTACCCTTCTATACGGTTGAGCTCCCTATGCTATCCATTATTATTATTATTATGGATAAGGGGATGACGTATACTTTGCCATTGTTCCCTGTTGAATATTAGTAGACTGTATGCTATGTATGTAGACTTGTCTATGGATGTGGTAAGTTTTACGTATAGATGCACAGAAAGATGAGTACTGACACGATATATATTTATTATGCAGTCTTGTTTATACACATAACTTCGGTGAAAATGTAAAGTGATTTTCAAGTCCGAATAGACTCAGTATTTTCTTATACATCATTTTATTAGAAGTGGGAGTATCAGGGTAGAGTTAGCAGCGAAGAATTATTCCAGGAACGAAAAAAGGTACTACATGAATAGATGGAAAAGTAAAATAGATAAGATTTGATAATGACCTTCCTTGAATAAACATACAATATTGATGAATAAAGCAAGAAGTAATTAATACTACCTCATAATGTGATAATATTAGAATAAACAGCCCGAATAATAAACATATGCATACAGATGGCTGTAAAAGGTCGAGCAGTGTAGGCGTAGTAATATACAGATGACACACACATATCTCCCCTCATTCACCTTTACATGTGTATGTTTACTAGATAGAATTTTCACTGATAATTACTTTGAGTAAAAATGCTTAAATTTCAATAATAATTTCCCGAAAAGTGTTCCAAATTTATATCACACCCTCAATAAAATGTAATTCGTTACAATTTCTAAAGCTTTTAATAAAATAAAATATATATTCTAAGATTATTTTTAGCTGGGGTTCGGTCAAGGTAGATCAAAAAAACACAAATTTAAAAAATGTATTTTTTAATAAAGGATTATCTGCCAACGTTTCGGCTTACATTGTAAGCCATCTTCAGGNCCTTCTTCACTAATATACCTATAGACAAAGCCCTTCAAATTATTGATAAACATTGGAATACAATCCGAGACCATACATACTATCCCGGTCTACATGCCTTGAGTCCCTTTCCCTTTGCTGTACGTTCGGCTATCTCCTTTATCAAGGTAAATACTACAATCAGATTAACGGTCTGGCTATGGGAAATAACCTTGCTCCCGACATTTCAAACATCACCCTTAACGACCTCCTATACTCTATCCTTCCCCCCTTTCACAACAACATTTTCTGCCTTAAAAAATATGTTGACGACCTCTTTCTCATTCTCAATCCAGAAAAAATCCCCCAGATCCTTACTGCATTTAACTCATACCACCCTCGTCTAAAATTTACCATTGAAATGGAATCTGATTATCAACTCCCCTTCCTAGACACCCTTATTATCCTTAACACCAATGGCTCTATCTCCACTAACTGGTATACCAAACACACTTAATCAGGTTGTCTCCTCCACTTCAACTCATCTCAACCTCATCATCAAAAACTTAATGGGGCCAAAAACCTCATCTACAGATCACACTCTCTGACATGATATTCCACAGCAAAACTTTTAAACGTGTTACTGACATCCTCCTGTCCAATGGTTTTCCTACTCACACCATTAAAAAACTTGTAAAATAATTTTTTTATTTCCACTTCTCCAACTATCCCCCTCCCCCAAAATAACGACCTCATTTTCCATTCTCTTTCTTATATTCCAAAACTTTCAAACATCCTAAAGCTTTCTTTTTCCACCAACAAGAAAAACTTTGCCACCAAAACAGAAAAACTTTCCCTAACCTTAAGCTTTCTTTTTCCACCAACAACAAACTAAAATCTATTTACACCATCCTCAAAGACCCCATTCCCCTTCCTAACAGAACTAATGTCGTCTATAAAATTCCCTGTTCCACACCTAATTGCCATGGTGCTTACATTGGACAAACAAAACCCCTATTTCCCGTAGAATCAATAGCCATAAAAATGACAAAAAAAAAAAAAAACTAATAAAACTAATAAAATTGGCTTAAACCAGATGGTATCTCCAAAAAAAAAATTTTTTTTTAACCACTAAATAGAGAGAGATATCTAGGGTAAACAAACATCCTACTACTACTCTGATATAGTAGACGCATGCATACTAAAGCATATGTAAGTGAAACTAAGGCATTTTCAATTGATAGAAAAAAAATGATCCGAAGTTATATTTCATACTAATATCACAGCCATGAAGGCGCATTTAAAAATTCAACTACTTTAAAAATGTTCACGTAGGCTTCTCATTCTCTATTCAGCCCTGAAGAAGCCATCACATGATGTGCGAAAGCTCGGCAACTATCAACAACTTGACACGGTCCAAAACGGAAGAACAAACGGTAAATACTTTAAAAATTCAAATAAAAAATGGAAGGTTATTTTTGAAATGAAAGATTTAGAGAAGGTCATTAGAGAAATGAAAATAGGAGAGAACTTATAAAAATGGAATTTAGACTTCTAAAATATCGTGATCTTGTATTCTTTGAAACTGGGAAAAATAATTAAAAATTTATTTGTTAAATAAATCTAAGCGACAACACAATAGGACCACAAATATATCACTTAACGCTGAAAAATAAAATAAAAAGAGAATCAGCTTTATGAAAATTTAAAGGAATAAAGAAACCTGACAAAATTTGAAACTTGAAAAGATTAATTTAAACTAATTAATTTAATTTTAATAACAATTAGAAAACTTACTTATTAATCAAAAATGTAGTGTTTAACAGGACTGAATTTTTTGAAAATGAGAGACAAATATTTATAGAATTTTCCGGCAAATTTCCAAGTAATACAATTATTAAAGTAGCTCTGATGACAGTATTCTTGAAAATTTGAAATTTTCTCCAATCCTACCAATTATACGGACATAAAAAACATAAGAATTAAATTAGTTAGCATGTTTGTGCGTGGGTACTCACACAAACACGCGCACACACGCCCACAAATACGCACATTGTGTATTGATAAACAAACAGCAATGTGAGTATTTGAGCTTTATGGGAGCGTTATTGACCCCAATTTTAAGAATGATTAGTTATAGTTGTTTTTTTTTCACAAATTACTAGGGGTGATATTTACTTTTTCTCAGTAAATATCAGTAAAAAGAACGCAAACTAATCTTTAATAATAAACGGATGATATGCCAGTTAAATAGCTAATTAAATAGTTGAGTTTGCGCCAATACCTAAATTTTAACTTCAAACCACTATTTTTTTTTATTCAACGAAAAATGCAATTCAAATGCAAAACTAAACGAGTTACGATAAATATTGAACCAATGAGAAAGGAGGTTTACCTGAAAGGAAACGTTCTATTAAAAATTGCTTCTGCGGTAATGTACAACAGGTAAAACTTTTATGTAACCGCCATGAAACATTACTTTAATTATTAATTATTTTAGTACTTAATAAATAATGTCCGACAACATCAAATGCTAATTACTTTTTATTTTCCAAATCCCCAAAACCGCATGATTAGGAGTAGAGATAAACTTGAAACTCAACAATGAATTACACATTTTAATAATTTTCATTATTCTCAGTTATCAATGAAATGCAATGTAGCTCGATATTTTACTCTGATTACTTGAT
>KZ810278.1:22691-40664 GCA_000696205.2 Oncopeltus fasciatus
TATATATATATTTTTTTTTTCTAATAAATAAATCTGTGTTCAGCTCCATTATTCTACACTGTGACCAAAAGAATTTACTTCTACCTTAAAATGCCATGTAATCAGCCCTCCTATATTATACTATACTTCGAGACTATACTTATGACTAATTTTGTAAAATTTAGATGACGTATATTTCAAGGCATTTTTAAAGGTTGAATCTTGATATCTAATTCATAAACATTTGAAATAAACACAGATAAGTTTGATTTGAAATATCTGAAGTTAAAGCCTTCAGGCTGCCACAAAAAAAAAAAAAGGTTAAAAGAGAAATAGGCAAACGCTTTTTTATTTGTTATAAAATAACAAAATACAGTAGGAGTGAAAATTGTTTAAATTTCCGATTCTGTTGGTTGATTAAGATATAATATATTTTGATATTATATTTGGCATCTAGTTTGAAGAGCTAAAGTTATAAAAAAATGTTAATGTTCGGAAGACACACACACATATAAAGATAGTTAGACACACATATTGGTTGATGAAGTTAGTCAGAATATATATTGATGTTATATTTGGCATCTAGTTTAAAGAGCTAAATTTATAAAAAATGCTAATGTTAGGAAAATAAACACATATTAATAAAATATAAATAAACAAGTAACTATATATTGATGTTATATTTGGCATCTAGTTTAAAGAGCTAAATTTATAAAAAATGCTAATGTTAGGAAAATATATACATATTAATAAAATATAAATTCATAGACAAATTCCAATATTTAATTACCCCCTCAACATACTGTAACGGACGTTGAAGATATCTTCGTTCGAACTCAAGTCGTTGATGCTGTTTGAGTCCCGTTAAAGCTATCCCCCATTTTATTATTCTGTTGCAATTGGTTTCCGACGCTCTGTACTCTGTGATTTCCCAGTTACATCAATAAGTCGGGACGGAAGCTCCGATTAAGGATATCCTTGGCATTTCTAAGTCATTTCATGCTCCAAGAGTCACGCATCATCATTCCAATCGTGACAGAAACATAGTCTTCTCTTGGGGGTGATATTTCTGTGTATCCTTTGTCCCCCCCCCCCTATTCTTTCTCACAGCTTCCATGTGCTTCATTTCTTCCTAAAGAATTAAATGTTTCATACATGATGTAAAGTTTTAAGAAGAAAATGACTTAATTAACAATATATATATATANTAAGGTTAGAACCCCACACCTTATGGCTGGCGACGCAAAGTAGATATAAATATTTATTAGATAAATAGATTTAAATAGTTTGTTTGGTTGATCACTTGTAAGAAATTGTTCAGTAGATTGACTGATATAAAATTTAGAAGATCAAATACACCGATAAGTACATTATATCTTCTATGGACTCGCATTTCAGAAAAGTACAAATTACTTTTTCAAATTCAAACTTATACAACAAGTTCTAAGTAAATTAGCCCCTAATTTTTTAACTGAAAACAGAGGAAACTGATGTTTGACATAAGTGAAATGCACAGATTCGCATAAGAAGTCATAACTGAAAAAATAGGAGCTTTTATCTAATATCCTTTGTTTCTCTTGTTCATTTTTATCTCCATTTTTTGATCAATAGAACATCCTAGAGGCGAAAATTGTAGATCCTTATCGAAGAAGAAAATCATAAAATTTATGTTTTAAAACAATATTACTATTGGATAAAAGTGAAATGTGCTGAACTGTATGAAAAGTCTTGACTATAAAATAGTCTAGGCGATTTATAAAGCTTTCTCGTCTAAAGTTTACACTGAAAAGGCACAAAGATTTCTGTATAAACATTTCATTTAGTAAATTTTCACTGAATTTTAATAATATATATTACTAATTGTGAAATGTCAAGTCAATGTGCATATATATATGCAGTTTTGACTGTGTTATCGTCTCAATTTGAAGCCTAAACTGACCTTTTATGTGTAACTAAATTAAGCTTCAATTAATGTAATTAAACTTTTCAGTTTACATTATTCCTAGCTATACAGTACAAAAACACGACGAGCATGCTGTTATTTACATAATAACCGATTATACTCGTTTAGAGAAGTGTCCCAAATACAAATAAATAAATAAAAGTATAAAAGGCATAAGAAATACTGCAAAAATTTGGTAATACTTAGGGTGAAAAAATAGAGGTCAATAAATATATTTTAAATAACTTAGTTTTTTTATGTTTTTATTTATTTATTTAATTACCTCTTAAGTTATCAGATTCTAATCTTAATTTGTCTTTAAATGTATTCAAAATGTCATTTATATATCCGATAATGTTTACAATTCAAGACTCTTGCAAGGATTTTAGCTCGACGACAAGGATTGGTCAAATGGAAAAAGAATGGAATTTTACCATGGAAATGGGTAAAACGAGTAGGAATGAGATCTTGATGGAGGTAAGAGTTGGAGACATAATATGGAGCATTTTATACTATTCTTAGGATTATTTTTACTGGATGTCTTAAAGGCTATCCAGAGTTCTGCAAAGTAAGTCCTAATAGAATAAATGTCTGAATGGGAGTCCATGGCGTCTGTTGACGTCATGTCATTTGAGTTTCACATGTTCACCCCAAGTAAGTCGAGAGTCAAGATGGAACCCAAGGCAATGTACGGAATCAGAAAGATGTAATGGGTTGCTATTAAACTTAATAATGTAAGAAGAGGCTTTCCGGAGTTTAATATTTACTTGGACGCATTTACTGCATTAAGAATCGGGTTTTGTAAGGATTAGGGGTAGTTTTCGAGTAAAGAAAGGAAGGGAGCCAAAAGAAGGGTATTGGGATGAATGGGGTATATTTGGACTGAAGTTGGCTTTCAACACAAGCAGAGACGTCACCGTTAGATAACTATAATTCTTAACTATTCCAAGGAAAGTAATTTTCATAAATTGTTTGAAGGCCATATCTGGAGAAAAAGTCTTTCAAATACACTCATTATATCAGCATTGTGAGGGTGCGTCTGTTCGTTGAGGAAATTAGACACTTATCCAAAATCAGTACATAGTCATTATTTCTTCGGTCATTTATATAATCTTGTTAATGCACTTGCGGGTTATACATAGATAAATTTCCTTTAATTCCTTCTGACCTACGTGCAAATTACCTTGAGGCATTATTCTAATAGATCGGTAATTTAAAAGATGGCCCTTTCTATAAAATCGTTTCGAATAGCATTCATTAATCGATAAATGCATTTTTTTTTTCAAATCTCGTATATCAAAGCGAAGGTCAAATAAATAAACAAAACAAAAAAAGAAATAATAATATCTGGTTATAAAAACGACAACTAAGTTTCCCTTGAACAAATTTATTTTAATTTTACAAAAGGTGTTTTTGATTGAATAAAATAAGCAAATTGAAATTATATCTTTATTGATAATTAATATATAACAAAAGAATGGAACACCTCCATCCGTGGGAATAGAAGAGAAGAGGTAATACTGACCCGTATGCGGATAGGTCACACGAACCTTACTCATATACACCTAATTAACAAAGATCTGCCGCCTAAGTGTAATACCTGCCAAGTTCACCTAACAATCCAGCACATCATAGAGGTTTGCCCAGTTTATCAGAATTACTTCACTAGGGAAGGCATTGGAAGAAATATGGCAGAGTGCCTTGGGAACAACCCCTCTACAGTGAATGGGCTGTTAAACTTTCTTAAAAAAGCAGGTATAGCCCGGAAAATCTAAATTAAAGAATGAGATATTATTTATTATTTTAGTTAATAATAATTTATTTATTATAATTTATTAAATATATAATAATATTTAAATATAAAAAAAATCCATTAATTTAGGTTGTTATAGTGGGCGAAATAATCCTGATTCCTGTATTTTATTAACTGATTTATAGTGGACATATTAGGGGGTGTTTATAGGGCATAATAACCTAGAAGTTGATTGCCCTTCAATCTACTACTACTACTACTATAACATTTAGCTGTCTTATCGACAAATAATAAGCGAATATAACATAAAAATACATTTTGATATAAATACTGGTACGAGATGTGTCTCGTTAATCTTTAACTAATGAAAAAAAGGCTTAATTGTTGTGTCTACTATTATGTTACTGTTATCAGATAATGAGTGAACTTCATAAATGTTAACCACGTTCCTTGCGCTAATGGGATACGTAAACGTAGTGCCGGAGGATCGTAAGCTAAGTGGATTTCTCATGTTTCACTAATTATGCAGATAGATAAGAGTAATGGGGATAAGACAGTAGGGATATAATTGTGAGAAAAGTTAGAGAAGACGTAAACGAGGACTAGAATTTTCGTAAGAGAACTGTGTGTAGGTAACTTTATATTTAAAAGAAAGTTAAGGCCAGTGGAACTTTGAAACATTATTTAGTCAATTACTGAATTATATGCCAACCCCCACTCATAGTAAAACAATTCACAAAAAATACCATAAATAATATTAAAACATGACGTGTTATATCTCGTTTAAGTAACAATTACGATTAGTAATTATTTCTGTCAAAATTAAAGTTTGATTTTAATTTTATAAATATTAGTTTTTAGTGGTTTTTAATCCCACGTAAATTTTACTATTTTTTAGTGCAAGGGAACAGAATAAAGTAAATAACGAGAGTCATTTTAACAGCTTGACAATGTCAGCTCCTCCGAGCATAAGACGATATATTCGTCGGCCTCGGAGGTTAGACTCTCGACACTAGTGCGGGGAATTTAATAACTTATCACACTGGTCCCGGTAGCATAAATGGAAATTTTATGCTAAATTTATATTATAATATAAAGTTTAGTAAGTCCAGCTGATGTTTCAATTAAATATATTTTTTATTCCTTTCAGAGTGTGCTCATGTTGTAAGAATTTCCAGGCCATCGATTCCAAACTGGGAAGCCCCATGACCCAAGGCGATGTTTCAGCGAGTAATTTTGTAGTGAAAACATTTCCTGCAGAGTTATATATCATTCTCTTTATGTAAAAAGTTCAAAAAGAAAATAAATATTTTATTTAAAGTCTAAATTAGAGTCCTAAAAAACTTAAAATATTGATATATTCTTTTATGGTGAAATTTCGAGGAAATTCAGCTGATGTGACTCTTCTCATTAGAGGTTTTTTTTTTAATTCATTATTTTCTCTAATCCTATCTACTAGACATGAAAAATGACAGTCGCTGAAATTGTATATAAAACTGTAATGCCAAAAAGTTTTTACCTACAGCGAGCGTACTATTTAATTTATTGTATTATAAATCAAGACAGATTTGTTTATTGATAAAATAAAAACTTTGGGGGTGGATTTTTTGGGGTAGAGGTTGGACCCTTTAAAATTGAATTTAATGGTCAACGAGTTTAAATTTATTATTTAGTCTAATAAAATTTGACTTGTCTCTTTTTAATGAATTATAAATGCTGTGGCCGTTAATATGCGAAATCGGCCGTTTAAAAGAGAGAAGTTTGTTAGTAAAACACTTCAGTTTTTTTTTTCATCTTAGTCGGCCTAATATTCAGTTTAGAGAAATGATACCAAACACTGACTTGTTTATTGATATTTTTACAAGGAAATTTCAAATACAAATATTTATCAACTGCTTTGTTGAGGAATTCACTTAATTTACGTAGATCCTTTGTGACGGACTATAATTCATGATTTAAATATTCTTTATACGTATTAAAGCCAGTTTAAAAATAAGATAATTTTATCTGTTTTTTTATTTCAATTTTACAACAAAGACGCGTCACATAATTTTTTTTTTTATCGGATAATTTCATAGGAAATAAATGTTTTTGAATAAATGAAATCTCGATGTAGGTATATCAATTAAAATATATTCTTTTCTGCATTAAAAATATATTTAAACAATGTCCCCCTTTTTTCATTAATTATTCAAAATCTGATTGTTTTACACTTTTCCTGTGATTAGGAATTTTCCTATGATTAGGAATTTTCCATTGCATTCTCAGTGCAATTTCTATCTTAATCTGTTTTAAAACATGTGTGACATTATATTCAAATCATGGCCAAATTGTTCTACAACAGTCTATAAAATTTTACTACAGTCTGTGAAATGAATTTATAAAACTTAGTTATGAAATTTGTTTTTAATAACATATACTGATTAGTTAGTTGTAGAATTTTGAAGCAAAACTATTAAAAATGAGATGAAATATTCAATATACTATGAAGTTTAATCTAACATTCACATTTTTTTTTTTTAAATGCGTGTCAATCTTTGATCATTAACGCCAGACATATTTGTTTAATAGATAAAGGAGTAAAATCCTTAAGTATGTATTTACCATTTCATCTTCCGGGTTGGACCGAGTCAAATTGTTATTTGCCGAGCTTTCGCACATCATGTGATGGCTTCTTCAGGGCTGAAAAGAGAATGAGAGTTGTAAAGAGAGATTTTTAAAAATCCAGATCGTCATATATTGTGACAACCAATCAGTGACCAGCTACCTGACTACTCCAGAGACCAGCCACCAGAACACAGTATCAACCAATGGGAAGGCAGACTTCCCCCAAGGACAAGACCGCGCCGGGATTATTCACCACCTGGTGTATAAAACATGGTAAATATATGACCATCTGGATTTTTAAAAATCTCTCTTTACAACTCTCATTCTCTTTTCAGCCCTGAAGAAGCCATCACATGATGTGCGAAAGCTCGGCAAATAACTACAATTTGACTCGGTCCAACCCGGAAGATGAAATGGTAAATACATCTGACGACCGACGAAGCCTACGTGAACATCCTTAAGTATGTTTTTTTATTAGCTATAGGCCTCTCTAAACTATCCGTATTGCAAATAAATATATTTGATAATCTAGCTATTTAGTAAATATAATGTATTAAAGCAATCAATTATTGGCTTACGCGATTGACAAAAATTTCTAGTTTTGTTCAGAATTAATATAGTTAATTTTTTGAGATGGTAGAAAACCACTTAATTATACAGATCTCTTATTTGTCATAGATAAGAAGGGGGGGGTATAATTAATTTCCTCGAATTAAAAGACTGAAGGACTTTAAATACTTTTTGGATAATAAATGTTGCAGGAGTGTTTAATTGCGATCCGCAGCACAATAGATAAGGTGTGTGATCAGTACACTGTTCTAGTTAGACTGATTTTTTTCTCATTCAACGAAGATTCGAAACCAGTTACCAATGAGTGTTACTAGGAAGACCAGGATCATCTGCGTCACTACAAAAAGAAGCTTGTAGCAGACGGATAAGAAAACAAATATTACTTTCACTCTGTAAGTATTGACCTAAATACATAAATGTTCACATTTTAGTGAACAAGTCTCAAATTTAAGCAGATTTCCCTTTTAGAAATTAGAACAATAGGATTAGTTATTATGTATATGTCTATGTGTACATATACATTGAGTATATATTAGAGTTAGAATAGGGGAAACTTGAAGTGTCCTTAATGTTATAATTTCTAAAGAGGAAATCTGCTCGGATTTGAGGCTTGTTCGTATTGGTTATGTGTTAAATATTACCAAAAAAACAATATAAAAGTTCTACCAATAAATACATAACCCATATCGAATTCGTCTTTACTGGCTGTATTCGATCTCCCACAGGTTAGCGCGTTTGTCTATGGTCTGTCATTTTCAGACCGAACTCTCTCGTTCAATGTTTATTCTTGAACATTCGCTGGCGTTCGATTCGAAGTGGCAGACCCCTATTAATTGCGCACGCCATTAGGAAGTGGAATACAGTCAGTGAGGACAGATCCCTATATGTGAAATAATTAAACACTAGTTATTCACCATTGTTAGTAAAATACATCTAACTTGTATAATTTTACTCTGAGTAGTTCTAAAGAGCTAATAGCTACTTGTCCATAAATTGTCGAAAATACGGTAAGAAAAGGTGCGTCATTACTATGAGTTTCGTACATGTGTCAATGCGGATCCAATGCTCGTTCTTTCAAGGTATTGGCTGTCGTAGGTGACATAGAATTATTGAAATTTTAGGTTTCCCCTAAGAATAATAGTTGGGATAGTGGAAAATTTTCAGTTGTTATCAATGAAATGTACAAAAAGAACGATTGCCCCCCCCCCCCCCCCCAAAAGGATAAATTCTGGATAGCTGATTGGAAATTATACAGTAGTTTAAGGCCTCAAGATACGGGAAACCTATTATTTATGAAATGCATTTATAATATACAATGAAATTGTTTAAGTTATTTTACGGTAAAGAAAATTTCTCGACAAATGAATATATAATACATATGTTAGTTGATCGTATATATCTGAGTGGAGAATGTGGTTGGGATTGGATCATTGAGTTTTAAGTCTTAACAAATTTACTAACGAAAACATGTCTTTCCCGATGTTTGGACCAGAGTTACAGGCTTCCTTCACGGCTGTGAGGGGATAAATGAGTGGTTCACGTACATTGTGTGAGCTGGCCCGTAAATAACTCCTTCAGCCATGATTAGCTCACGTACGTGGCTATCTCTACCTTCGTCACTCCTGTTCCCTGAAAAATACCTGAAATTCAGGGCAAAACGTAGTACATGATACAAACTTCTTCTTTTTTTTCTCATAAATATGTATTAATGGTTATATTATATAATAAAATGCTTATTCATATCCGATACATTTACTAGTGAGAGAAATTAACTGACAGTAGATCTTATTGATGGTAGTTAAGTAAAAATATATTTATCTATGAATATCTAATGAATATGTAATTAATTCATTACAAAACTATTAAAACATACCTAAATAAACTCACATATGCAAGAACAACAAATCTTAGTAAATTTTTGTTTTGGTGAAAATATTATAAATGCATCATTAATGAACAAAATATTTTAAAATTTGATTTTTGCTTGTCTATATTTACTTGGTATTTATTTGTTTTGGTCTTAATTACTAATAATACTCACAACCTCAATTTACGCTCTAACGTAGTTTTCTTACAGAAACAAGTAGCTTACCTGGAAAAAAAAAAAAATTATTAGAAAATCTGTAGTGTATTTTCGGGAGAGTCTTTCTACAGAAATGTTGTAATCGTTTCATTTAAGTATGTATTTCAATGTATATTCTGAGATTTATGAATACCAAACGTCAACATTTGTAAGCATGTAGGCAAATGTGACTAATCTTAGAAGTTTCACCAAGAAGCATGCAAGATGTACAAAAGGTTTTTCGTTGGGAGTCGGAGGGGGTGGGGGAGGGTTTCTAAGAGATTTTTTGGATCCCCCATGAGTTTTCCATTTTGCAAAACAAAACCCTCAAAAATTTGGAACAAACAATAATAACAAGAATAACCAAGTAACTGTTACGTGAGATAAGTAGCAGTCACAGTCAATGGTTCGCTTCGTTGTTTAAGAACACATGTAAGTCAATTTCGGCCTTTTTTTCTGGTTTTAGTATTAAAAAACAAATAAAAAAGTCTCACGAAAGGCCATAGAGGCACAGAGGTGAAGTACTTGTTAAGGATGTACTTAATCTCGACACACGGCTCACTAGAGATGACATATGGTTTGGATATCTGACAGGACTGCCTGATTGTCTCCCATCCAGAATGGTTCTCCATGAGAAGGTGTCTGGTTCATTACAAACAGAAGCATAGAATGAAAGAATAACCTATAGTGCACTGTGTGTCAATTAACCTGGGACTTTTGACTCGGGATCCTTCACAGAGGTGAAGTACTTGTTAAGGATGTACTTAATCTCGACACACGGCACACTAGAGATGGTATATGGTTTGGATATCTGACAGGACTCCCTGATTGTCTCCCATCCAATAAAGAATGGTTCTCCATGAGAAGTTGTCTGGTTCATTACAAACAGAAGCATAGAATGAAAGAATAACATATTGTGCACTGTGTGTCAATTAACCTGTGACTTTTGACTCGGGATCCTCAACCATCATCCCCTCTACCTCCTTTTAGAGTTTGTGTTTTTATTTTCCTGTAGCAGTAATATCTAAGAGGCCGTAATACCTGCGTAAACCAAGAAGATTTAAAATGTTCCATTAAAATGGCTAAGTTTGCTGTTAAAAAACAAAAAAAAAAAAAAACCCTCTGTGCGCTCTAGAAGACACACTGTTTGAAAAAAAAAAATCATAAAATAATTCGTAATTTAGGCATTTTCTAAAAGTATGGACTTCGTTTAAGAATTATATGGGCCGGCATTAAGGAATCAAGATATAGAGGAAGACCAAAATGTAAACTTGTTTTGTCCTCATAATTATTTTCATTAATAACATGTTTATAGCACATAACAGTTGTACAATTTAATTTTTAAACGTAAAAAATTTGTAACGAATATTGATATTAAAGAATGTAGCTGAAAGGATGTATGGCATCTCTTTAAGCAAATTACATCAAATTTTGTATTTGAGCAAAATTATACTAACCGTAGACCCTAAAACCCATTGAGAAGACCATAATATTTTATTATTAATTATTAGTTTCAAGGCAAAAATTGTATAAAACATTTAAATAAAATTTCATGTTATAACATTTAAATTCTATCAATTACCTTATCGATAATACAATAAATGCGTATTTAAATTATATTTAAGACAGTAAAAATACGCTCCCCCACTTTTTCCTTAAGAATAAATGAAGGGTGTTTTAATTTAGGTTACTCTGGGGCATTAAGGGTCTATTCGTTATCTGTCATTGCCCTCTTTAGTAAGATAACATTAGGTTTTACTCTTATCTATGTACCTTGAATCTAAGGGAAATCTGTTTTATTTATGCAAATTATATAAGGACTTTTTTTTTTAAATATTTTTCTTTGGTACTTAATTCTTATCGACTGCTCTCAATTTTATCACTAATGATCGATCAAGGCAATGAATTACTGTAGTAGGCTCACTTTAGCTGGATTACCTCAAACGGCTTTAGGGAGAATACCATTTGATGAAAATGTCAGGGACGGTAGCAATCCTCAATGGCTTTACTTTCTAGCAGTCCTTATAGTTTCATTTGTCGCTAAACACAAAGATCTAATTTTTTTTTTTTTTTTGTTTTTTTTAAAGATAGAAAGTATTCGAAATCGGGATCCCATTGATTGTTTACGTTTTAACCACCCCAAAAAACTCAATTGCGCTAGTTACACCATTGGCAGAATTTTTTTAAAAAGAACACTCAGCATGTTGCACCATCTGGTGGTTCCCAATCCATCAAATAAAATTCAAAGCAATAAAGAAATCCTCGCCAATGAAAAGAACTATGTCTATTATTTTTAAGCTGATTCAAAGCAGTGTCATGAGCATAAAATGTAGAGTTTTTTTGTTGTTTTTTTACAGCTAACTGTCTGTCTTTCATATGTATACAGATACAGGAGTATACTATCATAGGTATGTTTTGCTATAATTTAAAAATCCACTACATGAACAAAATCATTTCTCAGCATCGTATTTGTTGAAGATTTGCACAATAACATTCCAAATGAAGTAACCCCCCTTCCATTTGGTGAAAATCTGCTCATTGATAAATTTTTTCATTTTTTTTGCATTTAAAAGTGATGTGCCTTAAATGAAAAAAAAATCTTATGTTATAACAATTAACAATAATAATTATAATCAAGCTAATTTGAGGATACTACAATGACAACTTATTGGGGACCTTTGGGTAAAATTGAGAGTACGAATAAACCTTTTCTTGTTCTTGTTTTTATTTTTTTCACTTAAAAGCAACGTGACAAAAATCAATAAGAAAAACTGATAACTGTGGTAGAGCTGACATTTATATGGTTAAATTTTAGTGACTATAATTTTTGGTATCTGATAGAATCGAAGAAAATTTGAAAGGTTGATTTAAAATGGAAAGAATTAAAAAAACAAACAAAAAAACTGTAATTAGAACAAATATATTAGGTAGAAAATGTAATTTTACTGCATTTATGTTCTATAGAATTATCACGAAAAACACTTATTAATGTAGATAACTAAATATTTAAGAATGTAACTACGAAGGTTGAGAGCTTCCTGCTCTTGACGACAATGCTCCAGCTCTCTCTTCACCACGCTTCTGATTTTTATCAATTTTCTTGCTTGGCTTTTTTGTCTCTCCGTAACAAAAGATTGATTTTAGAATGTGTGTATTTTAATCCTAATCAAGTCTCAATCAATTTTCAAAAAGGTAACCTTTCATTTTAGATAACAAGACTAACCACCCTTGAAGAGTGCTCCATACTTCACTAAAGGTACTTATCTAATTTATAGCTAGCTTGTATTATTTTTTTTAATACTTTTAATATGTATTTTATAGTTACGATTATTACTTTATTTAGCTCCTTTTTCTTGTCCCATATTTAATTATTCTTACCCTAGACTTAACTAGAAATTATTATTAACTCCCTCTGGACTTCAAAATAGAAAAAAAAATCATGAAAAATTTAAAAAAAAATCATTAAGTTATAATAATTAACAACAATAATTATATTCAAGCTAATTTTAGGATACTGAAATTACATGGTACATTCAATTATTTTTATATACTTATTTTAAACATATTATATATTTATTTAGTATTTTATGCGTTTATTATGCGTTAATTATGTTTATATGATCTATTTTTGTGTACAGATAAAATGTATTTTCTCATGAATTCCTTTTAGGTGGTGTGACATTAGATTTAAAACAATAATGTTTCATATATTTTAACAATTGAGTTGATTGAATAGTAATTGATTAAAAAATAAATATTAAAAGTATATC
The DNA here is from genome assembly GCA_000696205.2 of Oncopeltus fasciatus. NCBI lineage: Eukaryota > Metazoa > Arthropoda > Insecta > Hemiptera > Lygaeidae > Oncopeltus > Oncopeltus fasciatus. The sequence goes on from KZ810278.1 coordinate 35,375, forward strand.
TGACGTGCCCATTTTCAATATCCACATGTCCATATCTGACTATCTATTCCTGTATAGATATGAATGCATCGTTTGAAATAATTAGTATTTGTCTACTTTGTAGACTTTTCTTTATATGTATTCTATTATGTGATTAATTTCAGACGTAATGTTTGCTTAGATTGTGGTCTAAAACCACACTTGGTTTGGTACTAATAAAATTCAATAACATCCAATTAGTTTTTTTAGGCATATTTATATTAAATTCTGCCCACATTCCTGAGCAAAATGTAGGTGAGTCCTGTAGAAAACAAATTTTAACATTTTAATAACGAGAAATAAATAAAGCGTCTACGTCACGGACATGTAACTGCAATGACGCAATGAGACACTGGACGTTTTAGAAAGTCCTGGAAGACTGCCATTAAACAACTGACGACCTAACAAAGATAGTAAAACTACACAAAATACGTTAAGTTAATACAAATTAAATTAAATAACAATAATATTACCTTAATTTAAAAAAAACAAACATTTGAATTAAAATTAGATTTCTACAAGACAGTTTACAATGTCTGCTGAACGTAATATGCATGACGATAACGTAATCGTGTGTACTGTTTGCTTATCTCAACACCAGTTATCAACCCGACGAAAAAACAAACTGTTGTAATAAATCAGTGTTTAGTAGCACATCTTCTTAGAATATCTTGAGCATTGTTTATTTGTGGAAGTAAAAAGTAAACCAAAGACCTGCCGGAGACTAACGCCTGAGATTGTGGGATTAGACTGCATGGAAATCCTGTCGACAAGCCAAAAAAAAGCAGAGTATAACAGTAAAAAAACTGAGAGTAATAACAGTAACAAAAGAGGTATAAAGAATTACCGACCCTTTTAATATAAAAGATACTAAATATATTAAATTTAACTGATGATAAATACCATAAATTTATTTCTATTTTTTAGTCACAGAGTCAATAATTGAAAATTTGTTTTTGTGTACTGAGATTTATTGACTTTTACTAAAAGAAATATTTTTATCAGACAGCTTTCATGATTTTTAAGACTCTTTTTTTTTCCCCAACAATCATTTCAAGTAACTCAACGCTTTATGTCCTGTTTATATACGGTAACTGGCACTATTTTAATATTTTAGAATTTTATCGTAAGAAAATTGATTTAATCCACTTAAATACGGTACCAAAAATCAAAAAACAAATTTCGAAAAATGAATTCTTCACCGAAATGCTAAGTTATGGTCATTCCTTCTTGACGAAGCATTAAATTAATCTTTTAGATTTTTTTTTTTTTCCATATTGTGCATCAACTGCTGATGGTCATTAGCGCATAAATTGTATTAAAGATTTTGGGTGGCAAACTGATTTTTGAAAAAATTTGCTGCTTATACTAAGCATATTTCCCATGTTTTATTGAAGATAGATAAGAGAAAGGAGAATTGAATTTGAAAAGTTTAGATCACAAAGGCTACTTTTTCTTGATTGGTGTAGTGAGGGGAGCTTAACAATTGCAGCTAGATTCAGAAGTATCTTATTTAAGAAATAATTTTTGTAAGCATATTATATCGTGCTTACATTAAAATAAGAGAGCCTACCAAAAAGTCGAGGATACATTATTAAATATAGTTAAAGACTTGAGAAGAATGTAACGAGTAGACCAGACCTGTTAGAAAAGGAGCCATATAAGGTTGTCATCTTGCTCCTTACTTCAGAAGAGGAAATTTTGGTTACCCAGAATAGCTATTAGATTCATATATGTCTGCCTCGGCATTTCTATGAAGTTATAAAAGCGGCTAGCCAGCGCCCCCCCCCCCAAGTCTGTGTCAGATCTGTGTATCACAGAACGTCAGGCCCGTGACAGTAAAGTGTTGACTGGCTTAAACTTGTAAGTGCATACAATATATAATGTTAATTTTAGTCCCCTTTGTAAATAAGAACATTTAATTGATTTTTACATATTTCTTAATCAGCTGTAAGTAATTTGTCTTTTAAATTTATTTATTTATTATTAAGTTAGGGCAGTTGGTTCGATTGTTAGCTGTAAATAGTAGGTGTTCTCATTAGGAATAATAAGTTAACTTCAACTTATCTTTATTCATGATTATTATTGACCCATAGCCCATCATTTTTAAACGTTTTAATATATATACCATAAGGATTATATTTTAAGGCTTCTTCCAAGTAATAGATGTGAATTTGTATTTTTTTAAACGCAAAAGTCGAGTCATACCACTAATATGAGTAGTACGATTTCAGGGTATAGGAAAATCTATAATATAGTAATCTCTTGAATAAGAAATCTCTTCATACTTAGAGACATACACACAGACTCACCACCCATGTAATACATGGCAAAAACGGAAAAAAAAAAAAATTGTCAAGACAAACAATCAGACAAACAAATAAAATGCCCCTACGAAGCTGATATTCTTGCATAATTCGTACAGGAGACGTTTAGGCACAATAATAACATGGAAAATTGAGTTCAGAGTTTTTCATTATTACTTAAACTTTACTTTCGGGAAAGTACAATGGAAAATGCTGTCACATCATCATGGTCTCATGTCATAATTTCATTGCTTGTATAACCATATTTACTGTAAAGAGATACCATTAGAGGTCATGAATGCCTATTGTTAGAATTCCCTCAATTTTCCTCTATTTATCATCCGATCGAGAGTAAAAACCCTCATTTGAGAAAAATTTGACCAATCATTATAATATAATCATTTTGTGCTAGAAAATACAAATGGTCGGCATGAAATTCCCCCACCCCCCCAGCAGATAAACTAAGTGTTCTTTCCGTTCGACTTCCAAGGGCAACATCGGCCAAAAGTATCGTGTCGTGGGAAAGATATGTGACACCAGTAACAATGGTTACACGTGTGCTGATTCCCAGCTGATGTTTGAGGAGAGTGCCCAATCGGATAGGTTGTCACAAACGCTCTCAGATATACTGATAGTATATAAATACTCCAGTGTATGCCTCCCAGCAAGCTTTGCAGATTGCCTAACGAAAAGCACAAGACGCGGGAGCTACGTATACGAAGCAGGTTCACATATATTTATTTCAAGATTGTCATAGATAAGAGAAAATTGATAAATTACTTTCACAGTCCAAGGCGAACATGGGGGAAGTCAATGTCGCTGAAGCTGGGTCTAGATCGTACGATAGGAACGATATCCTGAGAAGTGATACTCTCACAGTTACATTCTTGTGTATCTCTGATGAAGAGAGCCATTCAAAACCATGGTACAACATGCAAAAGTTAAAAATTACATTTCACTCTTGTCATGTTTTATTATTTTTGCAAATTTCCCATATGGAAATCTAGCAATTAATGTTGTCACCCTGAAATATGGTCTACTTAATGTATATATACTCACATACATAAATACTTTAAACAGGCCATATTTCAGGGTGCCTACATAAAAATATTGCGCTCAAGCGTCTCTAATATTTAAAGTAATGTAACCAAATAAGTTATTTAATTTTTTTTTTTTTTCAAATCGTTGAATGAGTTGAATACATAAATTGGGTTAAAATTTAGGACCTGAATTTCCTTGATAGCTCTATGGAAAAATGTTTATATTTAATTTTTGATAAATAAGAAAATACTTGTATAAAGGAAATGATATTTTAATTATTGGGTGGGCCCTATTGTTCTTAAAACATAAAAACAAAACCTGCAATGACATAGCAAAACATAGAAAGGAAAATATTTTTACTGGAATGTGTTGAAGGAATACATTTTTGTGTTTTAGCTTAGGATAATAGTCATAAAATATTTAAATACTTGGAATACAATTTTGTGTTTTAGCTAAGGGTAATGGTCATACATGTTTTTAAATATTTGGAACAGATTCTTTGTTAAAATCTTATAATATTTTCGTTTTTATTTAAGTTAAAAAAAGTTTTTTACATCAAAATAGGCGTAACATTTTATTTTCTAAAATGTTCAATAACGTTTTTACGAAAGACACTTATTGAGGATGATATTTACGTATGTATCTACAAAGGATGAATACTTTCCCCACCCTAACTTCCGGGTCAGTCTAGAACCAGGTTTCGTAGTTTGTCCATTTTAAGCTCATTTCCTGCTCATATGATATCATTATTCATCATGCTCTTCTTAATAAAACCAATATATAAATATAATGATGTAAGTTCTTTTTTGCTGTCATCAGATAAGTTTGGAGATGTTTAAAATAAGACTAAAATTTTACGAAAACTTTTTTTCACATTATAAGCGTAAAATTGGATCATTTAACGTTTATGCAGTAATAAATTTTTACAAAGAAAAAGCTTATATAGTAAATACATTTAATGAGAGGGAATAAAATAAGAAAATCTATTAGTCCCAGCCAGGACTCAAACCTGGATCTCCTGCTCGCCGGGCTGGTATGCTATCCATTGCACCACCGGGACGAGCTAGATTACCTATTAAATTCTCACCACTAATACAGTATAGAATTACAAATGTATCTGGGCATATTTGTATCTCCAATTTCCCTGATACTTTCTCACCCTTCCTTCTAAGACCAAATAGATCATTTACTCTTATACTTATGTCCTTCACTCAAACATGAGTGGAATGTACTGAGTTCAGACAGCTCCTATTTTCACATTCAGATCAGCTGACAGAGCATAGCGTAGGACTGAAGTGGCAGGAACGAAGGGATTGCAGGCCCTCGCCTGGATGGCGGGCGAAATGCACCCCTATCCGATCTATTAGCCATGCACAGCCCAACTGGACCTCATCCCCGGGGGAGAATTGCACCTTTCACCCAATTACCGAGCAGTATTATCAAACACCCTTACTTTCCTCCCCTCGCCACGCACCGTTGCTGGTACGCCTGACAATTTTACATGGCAATGTCCTTACTATCTAGAATTTCTAAGAGGTTTTTTTTTTCTATATTTTTTTTTTTAAGACAGTTGTTATGATTTTCTACCATGGTGCTCTTTGAAATTGGAACATTTCAGCATCTTTCTAACTATGGAGAAGCATAAAATATGGTCCCTTTATTATAATTATATACACATACTATGATGATATTGAATCCTGATAGGCCATATATTTTTTATAGTTAGACTTCCGGTAAATTTCAATAAATAAAATCAGAGTAAAACAAAGTATTAAAAGTGAAAGTAAGAGGTTTTTTTATTCTCGAATTAATGGGCGTGATTATTCAGTTTAAAATAAAAAAATTCAACATTTGTTTATTCATTAAAAAAAAAGTGTTAGAAGTTTGGCAGAAAATAATAGAATTGAGAGTGAGTTTCGAAAATA